>JAGDQP010031212.1:0-22074 GCA_022664845.1 Lepisma saccharinum
GGCGACGACACTGTGCACTACACTATTCCACGATGATCTTCCTTCTCCACTGGACACTTCCTTGGCGATCTTCCTTCTCCGCTGGGCAATCCCAATAAGATCTTTCTTCTCCACTCGACACTGGACACTTCCACGAGGATCTTCACTATTCGAATGTAAGTAGGCAACTACCGGTGGTTACGCCCAAACGCTCGGCTTTTATAGATTTCGCCAACCAATCAGAATGCAGTATTGAAGAGTGAAAGTTGCTCAAGAACATACACGGGATTTCCCCATGACGTCATTGTTATTTTCATAATACGGCCTCTAACGGAATCATGACTTAATAGGTCCAAAGTGCCAAAATTTTGTCCTATCATCACCAAACTTTAAATTGTATTCGATTATGATGACAAACGACAAGGCGTTTGTAAGGGGAGATTTGTCGATTTATTTTTGCAATATTTTGAGCCGTTTTCGAGATATGGGGCCAAAATTTCGTCTGAACATCACTGGATTTTTCAACAAGGGGTTTGTAAGGGAAGACTATTCGATTTATTTTTATGATATTTTGAGCTGTTTTCGAGATATAGGGGCTGAGTGCCAACATTTCGTCGGAACATCATCAGACTTTGAATTTACGCAGATCAATTTGGAAAAGGACAAGGGGTTTGTAAGGAGAATTTTTTTTTAATATTCTTGCGATATTTGAGCCGTTCTCGAGATATGGGTAAAGTGACAAAATTTCGTCGGATTATCACCAAACTTTGGATATAGGTGGATTATGATGATAAATGAGAAGGGATTTGTAAGGGAAGATTTCCGATTTATGTTTGCTATATTTTGAGCCGTTTTCGAGATATGGGGACTAAGTGCCAAAATTTCGTTGGATCGTCACCAAACTTAGGAATTAGGTAGATTATAATGAAAATCAACATGGTGTTTGTAAGGGGAGATCTTTTTTTATTTTTTGTCGATATGTTGAGCCGTTTTCCAGATATGGGGGCTAAGTGCAAAAATTTCGTCGGATCATCACCAAACTTTGGATTTATATAAATTATGATGGTGAAAACAGAATTTCAATATGTCTACCCGTTTTACGATATATATTTGACCTTTGCCTAGGTAATAGGGTGTAGTATAGAAACTAAGTTCAAATTTATGTTATAGTCTCTCTTATGGGCTGGAAAAAGGTGCCGTAGTCTTTTATAAATAGAGGATGGACCGTAGCTCCTATATTGTTCTTGTAAACCTGTTGCCTATGTAATATCTGCTATGTTAAAAATGGGACGTAGTCTTTTATAAAATGTTTGGGTTAGGTATTTTCAGCTATATTAAATAGGGGACGAAAAAGTGCACTGGTCTAATCTCTGCTACGTTAAATAGGGTTTGCGAAAATGTATGTTTGTAAATTCTGCTATCTTAAATAGGGACTGGACCGTAGTCTTTGTAAAGGTTGAAGACGAGCTTCATAGCATTTTATGTGATCTCTGCTATGTTAAATAGGGGTTATGAAGATGTGTGGGGTAGGTAATCTCTGCTATGTTAAATAGGGGGCGTAGCCTTTCTTAGTGTTGGAGGGCGTCTGCTACGATACATAATGGTTGCAGAAAAGGTGAAGTAGCCTTTTATAAAATTTATACTATGTTAAACAAGGGTTGGAAAATGTGTTCGTAGTTTTTTATTAATATGGGATTCGAAATATGCATGTAGCCTTTCACGAACGGATGAGAAAATGTTTTCGTATCCTTTTATGCATTATGAACAAACAGGACGACACAGTGTATCATACAGCCCTGGAAAATCGACTCCTTGCTATCAGCCAGGTAGGGGTAAGTAGTGCAATTCCTCACAAAGTTATTTCAAGTGTCGGTACTACTACTCACATTGCAGCAATATACAGCCAGGAATCAAAACCAAGTAGCAAAATCTAAATGATAAGTTTGTTAATAGTGAATTCAAAAAAATGTTGAAAAACTATGTGATCGCTGGACATACTGACAGTAAATGTTGTTGTGACACAGATTCATTCTTAGGCATTATTAAAAGTGTTTGCTTACAAATAGCACGAGATTATAAACGAATACATGTTGTAACAAATTGCATGCATGATTTATGACAGGTTCCCTTGTTTGAAATGAGCTCTTGTAATTTTTTTATATTTAGATACATTAAATGGTGAATATATATATAGCCTTTAACACTAATTCAAACTTTTAGCAAGGATGCATGGGCTGTGCCAGTGAAAATATATTAGGGAAAGAAATTTCATGGGTGTCAGTATTTAGTACTCAAAACAACTAGCTAAACACGATAGTTATTACAAATAGATAGGGATAAAGATTTCTACAACAAAGAGTTTACCAACTTAATGAAACAAGAGGTCTTAACGAAACAAACAATGCAGCCGTACAGTTACAGGAAAGACACATCGATTATAAATTTCACGCTTCAGACGCTTTGGTTGTTTGCTTTTGAAAATAGAGTTTAGTGAACCAAACGAACTCCACGCCATTTTACACCTTGTATTTATTTCTTCCGTCAACTTGGAAAACGAAGTGTTGAGCTAGCCTAGGTAAACATACTCATCGAATAAACCTACTATCTCTCCGTAAATCTATATTTCCTTCTTTTCAGCATGTTGAGTGCACATTGCTTTTCTTTTACTTAAATTCATTTTAAGGCTGATTTACGAACTCTCATTACACAACACTTCCATTCTGGCCAACGACTATATCATCAGCGAACCATAGGTGATTAAGGTAACCGCCACTTCATCGCAGTTTGAATTTTGGAACACTCTCTCCAGGACCGCACAAAACAGTTTTGGAGAAATTGAATCTTCTTGCCTTACTCATTTTCCAACTTTAAATCTTTCACTTTCTTGATGTAGATTAATGACGGACGTAGCAGTCGAGTAAATGTTTCGGAGTAATTTGATGTATGCATTTTCGATACTTTGATGTTCAAGAGCTTAAAGTACTGCTACCAACTAGACCGAATCGAAAGTTTTTTTTTTAAATCTCTGAATCATAAACATAATGGAAGTTTATATTCATAAGTCCTTTCCATAACTTCTTTCAATGATTCTGTGTGGTCCATTGTGCTAAATCCACGACGGAATCCGCCTTGTTCCCTTCCCTGGTTAAAATCTATCTTTGTAAATATGATTCAAAAAATTACTTTGGTGAACATTTTGTATAGAAGTGACAGTAAACTAATTGGTGTGTAGTTTGTAACGCATTCTTTATCCCCTATCTTGCACAACAAAACGATAACAACATTATTCTAACTTAACAGTATTTCTCGCTTCCTCGGGCACATACAGAGTAATTTTTCAAGTTCCACTTTCACCTTTTCACTTTTCAGTTGAACATTTGTGCTGTGAGTCCATCTTCTCATTTCGATTTTCCTTTCTTCATCCCTCGAAGTACTTTATCAACTTATATTTTTTTATTACTTCTGAGACTTCTACATAAATCTCTTCTGAATCCTTGTTTCCTAGTTCTTCTTCGGAGTAGTGCAATTATCTGTAGAAATGTTCAAATATTTCTGAAATTGCCTCCTTGTTTCGTGTTACGGTCCCCTCTGGTCCCTTAACTGCAATTATTTCATTCTTTCCTATCATGACCTGCTGTTTGATTTTCTTCAGGTATAATATTCCTTTAATAAATATGTTGTAATACAATCTAGAGATTTCAGTTTTCTTTTAAATTCTCGATGAAACACACAAGTGGTTCACGATTCAGGTTAACCAGTTGCAGGTTTTGTTCTTTTTTTAAATTCAGTAAATAGCGTATTACATTATTTATAAATATGCTGTGTTGAAATATAAAGGTTTGCAGACTTGATTCTCGATGATACACATACGTTAAATGAGTGTATATGCCTGTGTTTATGAATTTTAGACGACTTCAAAAAAGCAAAATGAAACAAAAACTAATCAGCGATTTAAGAATTAATAACATCCTATCTAGCAAATGTGTTTTGTCGCTTAAGCTCTATAAAACACATTAAAAGTAAGAATATTTAATGTTTGGGAGTTTTATTCTCTTTTTAATAAAATGATTATATTACCAGCACTTGTAATGAGCCTTTGGGTTGAATTTATCCTTGCAAATGTCAGTGAAAAGTAAAATGCAATAACAGCACTTTCGTTTGAAGCATCATACCTGCTATTGTGAGGACAAAAAACATCTAATGACATTATTATAGTTCGCCATTTCCCACACGAAGTGACATTTTAGGTCAAAGTAGTACAATTGTTAGTACTTCAAAGACTTTGGCAGGCCAATCAGCGTGTATTAGATAACACTAGTAAACATCATTTTTGTCACAAGGAATGTGAATAATGTTCTACACTATCGAGCTCAGTTTTCTTGTGACACGCAAGCCCCTCCTTATCGAAATCCTTTAAATTCCTTTGAAAATGGTGTATACGTGTTATACTCCTGTGGTTCAAATTGAGTAATCTACACGTCTAGCTATTCAAATGAAGTAAAAATGTGTGCAAATAATTAAGATAGATGCCCTAAGGCTAGAATCACTTATCAAGAAATGTAATGTTTGGCAACATTGCCAATGAGTCGTGCCTAAACATGTAGAATCATGTTGTGTTTGTTGCCACCGGCGTCGCACTATTGTAAGTTCTGATAGCGTGACAAGTCAGTGCGTTGGTTCGAGAAACTGTGTGTGCTGTGTTCATTCAAAAAAGAAAATACCTCGTAACTTTGAAAATAATCCTTAATTCTTTTTGCTATATCTGTGGAGAGGTGACTCTGAAATCGCAAAAACGACAGTTGACCCCCCTCCTTGTTGAAAAGTGCTGCGAACTTTATTTTGGATGCAATATTGGCGACCAAGACAAGAAATCCCCCCCCCCCCCACATATGCTGTTTGACATGTGTTAGATTCCTGACAGAGTGGTTCACGACACATGCCATGCGCTCTCCCCATGATTTGGAGGGGAAAAAAGCAGATCATATAACAGACTGTTATATTTGTCTAAAGAATAGCTTGAATCACGCCAAAATCAAAGAATGTTATATACTCCAATGTACCATCTGCTATGAGACCTGGGTGCCACAGTGAGTTACTGTCGGTACCTGTGCTTCCAGAAAACGTTACATTGAGTGAAGATGATTCCGAAAACGTATATGAAGAAGATGTCGGAGGTGGAAGAGCTACCCATAAAAGCCCAACATTTAAAGTTCCATGTAAATCAAATGTACCACACATTTTGAAAGAAGGGGATCTGTACGATTTTGTTCTTGATTTAAATTTGTCGAAGCAGTAGTCTGAGCATTTAGCTTTGCGAATGAAGGGATGGAACCTTTCTATCGATACGAAACTGAGTGTTTTTTCCTGACCGTTACGCTATTTTTCTGGATATTTCTGGAAGGAAGGTGACATTGATTTGTAATATTAGCGAGTCCGTTATGGAGATTATTGGACATGCGCACAGTGTAAATGAGTGGCATATGTTAATATATTTCAGCAAAGTTAGCCACAAATCAGTAACTCTCAACAATGTGAACAAATTGCCTATTGTTCTATTGCCAACCCAAGTAACGTTAAGGAAACGTAAGAGACTTAAAAGTGCTTATCACACTTATTCAATATGAAACTTACAACTGGAAAATAGGTGGATATTTAAAAGTTATTGCGATTTCCATTAGCATGCAACTGAGATGCATAATGCAGTGCTTCTTTCTATGGAAGTGGGACAGTAGAGACAGAAAAATACACTATAGTTGGAAAAATGGCCTGCTCGCAATGAAACTTTGCCTGGACAATATTATCTTGCAAACACCCGTCTTGTTGACTCTAAAATGTGTATTTACCTGCACTGCACATTAAATTGAATGTAATACAAATTATGTGAAAGGTATGGACCAAACATCATATGGATTCATGTATTTGCGACAGAAGTTCCCAAAGATCAGTGATGCCAAAATAAAAGGAAGAAATGGACCACAACATGAAATTAATGAATGATGTAAATTTCTTTGAGTCGTTGAGTTATATTTAATAAAATGGCAGGCATAAGGCAGAGTATTAACGTAATATTGTACATGAACTAATGAGATCATACCACTATATGGGAAGTAACATGTCACTTAAACTGCATTTCGTGAATGATCAGTTTGACTTCTTTCCTGTTAACCTTGGTACCATTAGTGACGAACAAGGTGAACGCTTTTACCAGGATATTTATGAAATGGAAAAGCATGATCAAGGTAAGTGGAGTGTAGAAATGTTGTCCTACTACTGATGAACCTTACGACGAAACGTTCCTGAGGCAAAGTTTTGTACGAAATCGAAAAAATCTAGGCATATTTCCTACATTTTTTTACTTCTATGTTCCTAGATTCTTGCCAACAGTTTCCTGCTAATTTCTTGTCAAGTTCTTACCAAATTTCTTAGCCCTTACGTACAGGGCTATTGTTGAGAAACCATGACCATATGGCAAATACATACAATACGGAGGCTCGAACACATATTAAAAATCATATGAAAACCGAGGCCCATGAAAAAATTCTGAAATTCTGGATTCAGGGGCGAACTATCTTTCAGAAACATTTTTTTTCTGTTGCCAGAAAAAAAAGTAAAGTAGGCTAATCAACGAAAATATCGAATTTTGCCCTGAACATTGATACTTTCTAGAAGTTTCGCAGACTGAAGATATCGACTACCAGATTAGTTTTCACAAGCTACTATGGATGTCAAATGGAAATTTGAAACACCTCTTGCGTTTGTGAAACTTGACCAAAAAAGTATATTTGGTCCACGCTTCTGCTATCAAAACCGGTTATTTTAAATATAAAGTATTAAACAGGATTACATAACACTGTTTTTCTTTTTTTGTTTTGATGTTGCTGTATTCATCACATCGATGTTGTGTGAGGAGACGGTGTCTTGTTTAGCTTCATACTCTTGTTTCTGTCCTAGTTTCGTGTCTTTCTATTTGGGTATGGTCTTTATGCTTCAAAGCACTTTTGGTAAACTATAAATTGAAATAAACATATTTCTAACGTTTTTGTTCATGTTCTGTACTTACTCATCAATCTTAAACTATTCAGGAGACGTTCGTTCGTCCTAAAAGACAGTCATTTAATAGCCCATGTAAAACTCGTGTATTAGCCAAGGATGCATTCACTTACTCTATAATTTCCAATATCTTCGTTATGGGAGATATTAACATAGCCGTTCATTTCAAATGTGTATTTTCTCCTTGCAGCAAAGATTATTTATAAAATCAATTTAAATTAGGATGCTTGTAACATGATATTCGATATGGATCCATTAACTGACAAATAATTAATTATCAAATCCTATAAAATATATTTTACAACATATACTTACTTGATTACTCAATGGTTTACGGAACATGCAAGTTCATCGGCGCAGTAGCAAACGTTCTCCACAGCATTCAAACTTAGGCAAGATTATGGCAGTTTTCATCACAAATTTCTACTTCACCAAGATTCGTTTTAATATTATCTTCCAAACATCGTCTCGGGCTTCCAAAAGTTCTCTCTCCCCCGGCTTACCAACAACGATGGAATATAATCTTTGTTTCCCCCCAATTGAGCTACGTGCCCTGCTAACTTTAGTCGTCGCTATTTAATTTTTCGCACACCAATTAATTCATAAAGTCCGTGAAACGTTTCATAATACATTCTAATCCACTTCTAAGTTATTTCGTCCCGTTTCGAAACTTACATCCTTTTAAGGCCTTACTTCCAAATACTCGTAATTTATGTTCATCTGCTATGGTCGTACTCTAACTTTCCCATTCGTAGAGTATAACCGGTAGAATAACCGTTCTGTACATTTTCAATTTCAACTTCCTTGATATTAATCGCGACTTTAAGAGTTTCCTGACTGACAAAGAGACTTACGTAAGTGTAACTCAGTAATTTTAATAAAACTTTGCATACTTGTAGAACATCGAAAAATAATCGACACATATTTTTCATTTCGACAATGGTGAGGCCTAATGGTAGAAACCACCTTGTTAACTTTATCGGTGGTCTCCAAGCATACCAATTTAAAATAAACAATACTGTTATGGGAGGTTAGGACAGCTGATTCACAATCGGACGTCAAAAGTACAAAATTAAAAATAACGGATCCAGTATGCTGATTACCATTAGAAAAAGTCGTCTGGTTTGAAATACTCTGCAGTTAGCCAAGAAAAATTATAGTTGACAAGGGTTACTGCGAGAAGGTGGCAGACCAATTTTAAACCGCTTTCTGTACTGATGTTAACGAGATGCTTCATTAAAGTAAGTCTCGTTACCTCTCATTATTCGGTGTGCTGATTTATATTGAGTGATTTCGCCTCTCACTAGTCGGGGTGCTTATTTATAGTGTTTAATAGTATATTTGGGTTCCGTGTTAAACACTGAAAAACACAATAGACGCTAAATTGAGAAAGTAGGTTTAATTGATAATACAATTTGTTCCTACTTCAACTCTGATATGCGAAATTGTCTTCATTTTCTTTAGCGTTAAAACGGATTTTTGAATGTAATAGTGATGCTGAAAGTAGGATAAAAATTTCGACTCGTTTATATAACTACAGATTAAATCTAACGGGCGATTGGTTGATGATTGTAATGACATACAAAGACAAAAATAATTAAGATCCACTCACTGATTCATAATCAGTTTTCGGAACCCAGATTTGCAAATCTCATTAGGTATGCGCGGTACAAAACGGTTATTTGGAAGAAGAAACACATGAGTTTGAAAATCCGGTAACATTTTGTTACGAACCTTGTGCAGTATTTTGCGATTTGTGAACAGGTATTGCCGTAATAAAGTGTGCGTGGTGTAAACTGTGTTTATGAATCATACACTTGTTTACGGAATATCATTATTGTAAAACATTTTCGCCATAAATTAATAAATATAACAATTGTGGGTCTATGAAGTTCTGACATAGTGAGAGGCGAAGGGACTCTCTATAAATAAGCACCCCGAATAGTGAGATGTGACGAGACTCACTTTAATCAAGCACCCCGTTAACATCACTACAGGAAGGGTTTTCAAATCGGTCTGCCACCTTCTCGCAGTAACCTCTAACAACTATAATTGTTCTTGGCTAGCTGCAGAGCTTTTCAAACCAGACGACCTTCAGTAATTGTAATCAGCATTTTTTATCAGCCATTTTGAATTTCGTACCTATGACGTTCGATTCTGAATCAGCTGTCCTAACCAGTATTGTTTCTTCAACATTAAATGATTGTTTAATGTCTATACTTGGAGACCACCCCTAAAGTTCACAGAGTGGTTTCTAATCCTAAACCAGCACCATTGCCGAAATAAAAAAATGCGTGTTGATAATTTTACGATGTTCTACAAGTATGCAAAGTTTCATTAAAATTGGTAAGTTACACTTCCGTACGTCTTCTTGTGAGTAGAAACATTAGTTGTCCGATGCTAATATACATTTTATTTCTTCCTTTACCTCATTTTGGCTTGTCACATATGATCCTAAGTATTTAAATATGTTTCCTTTTTATTACGTTTCCAATCTTAATTGTTATGTACCTTTTTTAATCATTCCCAATTTTTCGGATTGTTATGTTTTTTTGGTTTTCTCGATGTTTGCCGGCAGACCTATCTCATTGCACTGTTGTACAGGTATATTAGAGTTACTTTGTAGTTCATTAATATCAACCTCTATTAAATCAACATTATAAGCATACACGAACAGTTGATTCAAACCATTCAATGCTAGCCCCACTTTATCTTCTTTCATGCTCTGAATCGCATATTCAGAGGCAAAGTTAAGCTGTAATGGTGATAATACATCACCTTATTATCACTATCCGTTGAAATCCTTGAAACTAAATGGCATATTATTACTTATTCGCAGTCTATTTATGAGGTCGTTGAGACACATCCTCACAAATATAAACTTTTTTAGGATGCCAAATTGTACCGGAATATTGAACAGTTTATCCTCTTGATATTTATATTCTTCCTTAAAATCAATTAATACCTGGTGAATAGTCTCGATGTATTGCCATTTCCTCTCTAATATATATCTGGTAAACCGTAGATCTATTTATTCTAAAACTGCAATCGTGATGTCCATTTATTTCATCTACGTATACATTTAGGCTAGTTAGCAAGATGTTACCCGGTTGCTTGTTACATACTAGGAGTAACGACATTCCACGGTATTATTACAGGCACCTTTTTATAAACCGAAACATTTATTGATCATTTATTTTCCTTTGGAAGCTCCTTCTTTCTCCACACAGCACTTATATATTAATGGAGATAATTGATTAGTTCCGTCCCACTCGATTAAGTTAATTCCATTTGAATATTATCTAGTCCTGTTGATTTGAATTTTGTATTTTCTTTTACCGACATTGAGACCTCGATCTCGCTAGGTTCAGGTATCGACAGTTCTTCTGTATATTTTAAATTCGTCTGTTTTCCTCTTGTGTATGAATTAAGAAGTTTTTATCGAAATTATGTTTCCACAGAACGATAATTTTAGTTGGATAGACCTGCAGATCGCCGCGTTCAATTCTGATAATCCCTCATCTAGGCTGGTAATCTTTCCTTACGAGTTTACGCCATTTGCATAGATCTCGTATGTTATTTGACTTACCGTCTTCCTCTATCTCCTGAATCTTCTTCGTCAGATATCCTCGTTTTTCCTTCTGAACCCGAATGTGGCGTTGCGTTTTGCGTTACTGTAGTGGTTGGTATATACTTCGCCTTTACTACCACGTTCCTCATGAAGTTTAAATCATTATTCATCAAACCACGCCTTGTTTTCCAGATGTTCGTTTTTACATAAATGTTCTTTTGCTAAGCCCTTCACTGTTTCACGAATTGCCTCCCATATGTCAATGGCATGAATTTTATTATTAATGCCATATTTATTACTGCTGGTGTCTCCTAAAATTCGAACTTCTTTGAGATTTCCAGTTGGTAATCTGCTCTTATTCTCGGATAATATAATCGTTTACTTCGCAATTCAGTTAATTTATTCCTTTGCCTTCTCTGTTTGCGATGCATAACTTTCTCTTCACTTTTGTGATCACCGAATGATGGGTGATGTCAGCTTCCGCTCGTCTATAAGACCTAAAATACATAATGTTTCTTTGTTTTCGTATATCTACTAATACTAATCAATATCTTTGAGAGTTTTGACAGTCAGAAATTCCCATGTGTACTTGTGTAATTTTTTGTGTTCAAAAATTTTTGTATTTCAAAGATTGTGTTAATGATTTTCTACATCGCGAAAGTTATCAGTAATCCATTGCTGTTCCTGATTTCACGAAAGCTGCATATGTCTAAAGTATGTCTATAGTTAACCTCCGTCGATACCTTGCAGTTGAAATCACGTAACACCATTTTCGTATTATACTTCGGATCTTCTCTTAAGATGTAACTTCGTCATTATCATTAGACTGCTCAGTCAGAGCATATACATTTATTAAAACCGTGCTGCCTGATCAAGTACGTATCGTATCGTACGCTAGTATTTCGTTTACGAACACTATATTCTGCACCGCTGTAAGGGTAATTTTCTTAGGAATACTGTAAGTCTGAGACATCAAATACAAGTTGAAGTGCTACGGACCAATCTTTAGTAAGGAATGAAAAATAGCCGGTGTTCTCTGCTTTCAATGGTTGGACTAAAAAAACTCCCATACGCGTGCTGGGCTCTCACTGAAAAGTGCGAGTCAGACACGCGTATAGGAGGTAGTTAGTCCAACCATTCATAGGAGAGCAGTTCTCCGGAGCAGAGACATTTCCATGTGTACTTGTGTACATTTTTGTGTTCAAAGATTTTTGTATTTCAAAGATTGTGTTAATCATTTTATACATCGCGAAAGTTATCAGTCGTCCATTGCTGTTCCTGATTTCACGAAAGCCATATGTCTAAAGTAGGTCTATAGTTAACCTCCGTCGGATCTTCTCGTTAGATGTAACTTCGTCGTTATCATTAGACTGCTCAGTCAGAGCATATACATTTATTAAAACCGTGCTGAATGATCAAGTACGTATCGTATCGTACGCTAGTATTTCGTTTACGAACACTATATTCTGCACCGCTGAAAGGGTAATATTCCCGTTCCGAAATCATGAAACTGTATTCCCCCACAGTAGAAAGTGTACTTGACCTGACGGATGTTAGATTGACCCTCCCAAATGTCTTCATGTATCACTGATATGTTTAGCTCATACTTCGAAGTCTCGAGTACCGTCACGTGAAGAGAACCCGTCTTTTATAGCGTTCGTACGTTAGACGTACCTATTCTAAGGGCTATCTTAATCGTTTTCTTGGAGCCCCCTGAAGCTGGCCTCTCCTGGAGAACCGAATGAGGGACTAGTTTATCTTCGGAATATTTTACCCCAGGAGAATCCCTGAACCATCTGTTACTATTTGTTTACATCCTTTAGAGGAGTATAATTGTTTTCTCGATGACTTCGCAGTAAATACACACTTTCAAAATGTCGTCTTCTGTCCACCTTTGAAGTCATTCATCTTCAGCCTCACGCTGCTTCCCTTCACCATGATATTTTGTTCGGGATTATCTTGCCCTAGCCATTGTAGATTTCTCTGTTAACTGGAATGCAGAAGTTTAAGTTTTGGCTTGCCCGGGAATATTTCCGGTACTCACCATATTTTTTTCATCAATACCCTATCCGCCTCCTGGGGAAGCACCTGGTGGAAAACCACTAACTCAACTCGGCATTTACAATATAAACCACTTAAAATTAATGGATACTTGATGTTTGATAAATATTTCATAGGACTTCATAAATATTTTCATCAACACAACCATACTATTACAGCACTCATATAGTATTATCACTAGTTATACTCTTATAACAACGTTTAAAAATATTATTATAATTGTTAGTTAATGTTTGGTCGCTTCTAACTTAATTACATTATGACATCTGTTTAAAATGTTATAAAGTGTATTATTTTGGGTGATTTGTATAACTTATGACCGGATTCTTCATTCACTCAATGGAAAATAGTTATTAAATATATATTTTAGTGTACATAACAGCGAAACTTGTGTTGTCATTTCGAGTAATAGTCTACTGTACAATATAAAATACTACCTTAAATTAATATAGATTAATGTTTATTATCTCGGCATCCTTCGAAATGAATGCGCATTATGTCTTGTGAATAATACTAGTTCAACAATGTAGTTGAAGTAGTGTTTGTGGTCACTCGACAAGTTTCTAAGTGATTATACAAAATTTACTTTCGAAACTTTAGAAACAGATTCAATTGTAACGTACCCTATGTCTGTATCGGAATTCCAAGTACCATCTTTGTTTTCATTTTGATCCTCTCCATCTTCTTGCTGTTTAATTTGACTGCGTAGCCAGGCTTCATACACTTGTCTGGGACCGTTCGGAGCTCGAGTGTTTCCGTTTGTACCAACCAAAATGAAGTTGACGTTGTTGCTCCGCTTTCTTTGGATTATATCTGGATGGCTAGATTCTCTCCTAAAATTTGTTTCATGTTTCTTGTTTAACAAGAGCAATCTCGTTAACAAAATGTTAATAAAATAATAACCAATCTCTGCGATTGAAAGTAGACTTCCTCCGAAAAAGAAGCTACAAATGCTGCCTAATGATACTGCAACGTAGAAAAATAAATCATTGACATTTGTAAACTATTACATTTTTAGGAAATTGCAGAAATAAATAAGGTGTTCATAAGACATTAGATTACAAACAAGACACAATAAATGCATTTTAATGCTATTCGGTTATTAATATCGTTTTGTTATGAAGCATTAAAGACATGCATTCAAGTTAGTCACTGCTACTGAAAATATATGGCAATAGATAATTTTATATCGAATTGTCATTAAGTTTAATGCTATGTAGAAAATACATTTGAGAAGTCCAATACACAATTAGAGAAGGAACTGAACCAAGTTTTACATTGCGTAACTTAACAGAATATATTGTTAGCTATGTTTGGTGACTAACGTTCGAGTTTTACATTCTAATTTTGCCATTTAATTAGAATATATAATGACTGTTCCCTAGGAAAGAATATATGGCATAACGGTCATCCGAATCATTAATATGGCGAGCGTCGTGTCATATTTTGTAACTGAAGTGGGAAACATAGAAAGCATAATTTCCTTAGTACACGGTTACTACAACGAAATTAAAAGTATCAAAGAAGAAAATATATTTATAGTGTTAACGTACGTAAGTACATTTTAATGGAAAGGGGGTAGGAAAGTATGCACAACGACATGGACTTTCTCTAGTAATATGCAAAATTAGAGTGTAAACCCTTCAATAGAAATTACTAAAAATATATCTAAAAAATCCATACGGTAAAAAGTACGTTACTAAAGCTCAGTTCACGTAATTTACATGACAACATAAGTTAACTTAAGATGACTAATACCGGTTTCTACCCTTAAATTCATTTTATAATCCACATGCTCCATTGAACGTAAGTTTTAGAAGCCAATGTTAGGGTGTGATTTTAATAGTACTTCTTGATATTAGGGAGTAGGGTTCGAACCATACTGTGAGAGAATACTCCTACTCTGAGTAAAAACACCAGAGATGCAAAAAGTTCAGCCGAATTCGGCAAGTCTAAAAAGTTGTATAATGGACGCGGATGAACCAAGTTCCTTGGAAACATCATGTAAGAGGAAGACTGGAAGTTGGCATGACGTGGCAGGGTTGATGATCTTATAGCCATGACGCGGTTGGTGGCCTAAAACCACCACGCTCACCACCACAAAACCCTAAGGCTCGACCATGAACATTGCCACCTCGCGCCAACTTCTAGTGTTCTTACATGCTGTCGCCAAGGAACGTAGCTCATCCATCCTTCATTACACCACGTTTTAGGGCTGATGAACTTGGCTGAACTTTTTGCTCCTTTGGTGATTTTGCTAGGATTTCACAGCTTTCTGTACGTCTATAATGCACACACACACACATATATACATATATATATATATATATATACCCTTCTCTTTGATGCAGGTACTGACCCAAGACAAGGTGGTGGGCTACGCCCCAACGCGGGAAGTTTTGCAGGCCGCGTCCGCATTATTGTAACAAGATTAGATTCTCGGAATGACTGCGCTCCCATGGTGCACTTCTACCCCATACCCCGGGGATTCGCCCCCATAGGGAATGTTTGTCCTATTTATTGCAACCTACTAGTGATGGTACACATTCATACTGAATTTCTTTTCTCTAGCTTCAATAGTTTGAAAAATGAGTTTTGGCGCGGCCATTTTGAGCTAATAATTGCGACTTTTTAACGTTTGCTTGTACTGTCAAGACCAATTCATTATAATACTCTTTTATCACAAATGTATATTATATAGCTAAAACTTTGTGGAGAATGAATTTTTGGAGTCCGCCATTTTGTATCACAGATGGCGTCTATGGAGAAATTTTGTAACATTTTTGTAACCTACTAATGATGCTCTACCGTCATAATTTCGCTTTCCTATCTCCAGTCGTGTAGGCTATATAATATATTTTTTTTTAATTTACGTTTGGCGGTAATTCTTAATCCAACATACGGACTTTTTCAAAATGTTGGAATTTTCCTTTATATGTTGATCATCCTCCATCTTAATGAAAAATTTCATGTTTTCTCTTATTTCGAACGCAATAAACAATATGATGAGTCTGCGAATGAAACAGTGAGCATAAAATACGTAATTCCAAGGAGCCACATCTCGAATATGCTCTAAGCTATGAATATGAAATTTTGCATTCCTTCACATATTTGACACATCTCCTTAACGGGCTTCGATTCCGCCGATTCGTTCCTGTATAACATGTTTCTGGTAGTGAAGATGTTTTGTGACGCAAAACGTAACAGCATGTACTGCCGTGCATGTTGATTTGGCTAAAACAAGTGCTTTATTTAATCTCTTAAAAATGGTCAGAAAATTGAGAAACGTTCCTATGTCGAGCAGTCTCTAAGCGAACGCCATTTAGAATATGGCTAAAAAAAAAATGTTCGTATTTTCGACTTCTGCAATTCGATTACAACAACTATATTTTTAATAGAAAAGAATATGAAGAGCAGAATACAAATTGATGGCTTAAAATCAGAGTAAACCAAGCACCGTAAACGAATTATTGCATAAATAAAGGATATAGTTTCAGCTTCCCATAAGACTTTGCACAAAATAGAAATATGTTGTCGCTGTTTTCACAGTTTATTTGTGCTGAATGACGTTCTTCGTTGCAGGATAAGCAATGTACCGAATGAGGAACCAGAAAATTGAGTTAACTAAATATCAGCTTTGAGCGGACCTTTCTCTCTCTCGCTTTAAGCGATCCTAATGTTCTTATGAGTTTCCTTACAAGCAGTATCGGAGCCAGGATTTAACAACAGAAAACATTTTTTTAATTACCTTATACTTCAAAAAATAAAAAGTGTAGCGTGGACATCATCACTTTCTATCTTAATGGTAGCGGAAGTATAAGCCCCAAATTGCCCCTGTGGTCCCAATCCTGCTCATAAGGGTTCCCATCGTAATGCAATAGTCAGAAAACTATTTCAAATATCGCTATTTAATTTTATGATAGATTGCCCTGTAATTATCAAGTTTCGTAAGTGAAAAAGCGTGTATATAAAGGCGAAAGCTACATAAGATTCAGTTTAATAGAAAAACAAGGTCTGGTTAAAACGCTGTTTTATATCTTAGTAAATTGTAAATTGTTCAAAAGAGATAAAACATTCAGATTTAGAATTAATATATAAATCATAGTGTCATTCTTGGTATCAGGAAGTACCAGAAAATATATATCTTATTTTAAAGACCTTGATTATGGAATTAAAATATTTGTGGATTGCAACTAACATATTTAAATATGTATAGTATTTTCAACATAAGGCACAGTGGGCTAGAAGCTAAAACTAGCTAGACAAAATTCATTTTCCCAACATTATTATTACCTAATGTTTTATGTTACGGCATAATCAAGTAACTGTTTTACATATCTTTGCGCGTAGAACACCAGTGATTATTCAACGTATGGCACAGCAGCCCACAGAATGTTACTGGTAATCGTAATATGCAAATGCAGTCAATTATGTCGCTGGTGAACGAAAAAGTTAAACGCTGTGTAAGTGAGAGGTTGTAGAATATTTCTACATCGGAAAGGTATTTTCTGATATGTTTTTGCCTTGTGTATGTGTGTATCCCACGAATAATTCTGGTAAATGTACTTTGGTTCGTATAGAAGTGAACACGGTTATATATAGACAATCTACAATAGCTTTGGGAGACATGCTTACGTACAAAAAGTTCTGTGACTGCCCGTGCTTTCAAACTTGAGCAAGTCTCCAGTTTAAATCATTGTCTTTATTGCTCTTGCAGCAATTCGTGCCTTTATGCGCCCCTTTTGTGGTAACAAGTTGTTTTGACGTGGGCTCCAGTCAGATATGACAGTTTCACTTACGTATATGTAAACATTTGAAGTTATATGGATAGAGCTTAGCGGTTTTTCAGAACCCACTATTGTCTTTTTTTATCATTGGAGGTAACAAATAATTGATTTCGTCGTTACTGAACAGTTTTTATCAAACACCATGCTATCTAATCACGTACAACATGTTTGGCCGAAAAGTATTAAGACATATCAGGAAGGACACGCTATGAAATATTCCTGCAAGTAAATTTAAGTGATGTCCTCAATCACCTTCTGGTCAGTTCGGATCCATTTATAAATTATCTTTCCAAAACGCCGAAGATATAATGGTATCCCTCCCACATATAGTGAAGAATTTCCTAAATAAGCTAGAAATCCAGTTACAGTTCGAGGAGTTTAATGAAACAAGAAAATGATGACGAAGATGGTGAGTTTCCTCCTTGTTCTTCCTGCTGATCATTCTGACTTGCGATTTTAATAAAGCTGTAAAATGGTCATCTTATAATTGTTAAAAATCGATTAACTCTGTATTTTGGTCCGTTTTAGTAAATAATAACATCGTGCGTCTCGATTTTCTTAGCTGTTAAGCGTTTAAAATACACAAACATCAATGACCCACCCATGATTAGCTTCCAGGAACTTGGAAACGCTTGCCTGATGCATGAGATCACACGATTACCATCGTCGGCTTTTGTGGTTATTGTTTAACACGGTAACGTATACACACACTAACGTTACATATTTTGTTGTTTCATTCAGGGGAATGTTTCCATCATTTACCATCAATCTTTGTGTTTGTTTTTTCAAATTTATTTTACCAGTCATGAAATCACTTTACGCATGTGAAGTTACTCAGTCCAGCGATCGTAATTTTGTCCTGCTAGATTTCATTTCTGGCCCACGGTGCAGTGTTTCCAACTGCCAAAGAATTAAACTCCATGAATTCATCTTCACTGGTTGCCACAATTTGATTTTAAGTACTGGACAATCTCGCTAAATGAACGAAAAGGATTGGCTTGAATATGTTTACAATATGAAAAATAGTCATACGTTCAATGCCACTTGGACTGCAGTTTACCCTTCAATATTATCAGAATACCACTGTTCGTGTTGACCTTAACTCACAGTTGTCACTGTTTCATGGAGACTCAACTTCACGCTCTATAATGTATCACGTGGTTCATATTTATTTAATACATAACAAATTACTTAAGCTCAGGTCAAATTCGAATCCTGCATGAGGATCAGTCTTATTTTATTTGCACCAGGGAAATAAAATATTCAGTGGTTCTTTCTCATCTGTATCAAGAGCAAACTGTGTACTTAATCGTATGTGTGTTCCATTTCATTCATCAAGCAGTAACCAAGATATTTGTGAGAATTTCTGTATGGTTCTGTCGGGATCGCCGACGTTGTGAAAGAAAGTTACAACTGAAAGGTGTGCTCAATCGTACCTTCAAATTTGCTATGTGGAAACGAACATGCATTGCGTATTAAGACGTACAGTAGCTGCATTCGCTTCAATGCCTGATGATGATAACAAGAAAAGTGATACCACCAAGTTACTTCAAGATTGGTTTTAAGAGCAATATAATCTTCTAATTTCGAATGTTGTCTACTAGCCCTGCATCTTCTTACTCAAGTCCTTTATATTCGATCAATTAATGAGGCCAATTATGATTTTTCCAAGCACGCTTAAAACAGTAAACAATCCCTGATAGTAGAAAAAAATATGTTCAGGTCATAACAAAGCTTTTTTTACGACAAAGCAGGGATCGCTAACGGAACTCTACAACATTCTTCCAAAATATTTTCAGAAAACCGCAGTCGAGGGATCGTGAAATATCTCTGCCGTTCAAAATCAAAACGAAGAAGAATAAATAATTAATACTATTCAAAGTCTGATAAAACATGGTATTTACCTTTATAGGTTACTCTATTAGAGCATCTGTCACGTTTGATGTATCTATATCATTTACGTAATCGTATCTTTCTCGTTCCCGGGAAGCAGTCAGAATAAATACGATCATGCCTTCTGTAAATTCTAATTATTTTGGGCATGGAAAGTCTCCGCAATTTTCCCCATTTTCGGCTCTGCCTCTAGGGCACGTATCCTATTTGATACATCTGAACTGAAAGCAAATAATTGAATATCCGAATTTCCTCTAAACTTGTTACAGCCAAGTAATCAATTATTTCTAATTAGAATTTGTAGCTCTGTGTATTTTAAATGACTAATATCCCGCCACATATACAAAAATATTACAAATATTACATAATAAATTTTAAAATGTATAGATCAAATTTCACAGTGTGGGCGAGGGTTGGAGTTCAAGCCTTGCATTCACATCAACTGCAATGTTTCTTGAGAATTTCTAGCAATATATGACAATGGTATGTCTGTGACACTATGCCTTGTCTACTGTACATATATATATTTTCTATAAAAAGTTCATTGATGGCCATCCATTGCACTTCTATGTACGGGTTCTCTGATTGTATAGCTGTCAGCTCACCGTATATGTTTCATATTTAGCACTTATTCTTGGGTTCAGAACATAAATGTTTTCTATTCACATTTTTTTCAGCTCTAAACCACAAACACCTGGAGGAATCGTGAGCAATTTTCTGCGGTTTTCGACCTAATCTGTGTTCCTTCTCTCTTTAACAGTCACTCTAATATAAAGGAATACAAAGGGCGAAGGGGTTCAAGCTTTGGAATTCTTCTTTGAAAATGTGTCAACGCCAGAAAATGGAGGAATATTTCTGGCCGACTCTATCAATAATTAGTTAACCACAAGTTGTAGGGAACCTGCTGGAGCGAATTCTGCTTTATTTTAATATATGAGCACCACTACTTGTGAGGATGTGTACATCCTTCGTTAAGTGGTTTTCAGAGACTCCTTGAGACTCAAACATTCTAGTAATAGTCCCTAGAAGTGACACATTTTTGGACGGACACCCTTCCAAAATCTGACCGGACCAACTGCTGTTGCTTGGTTTGTAGTATTTTTAAATTTGATTGGTATGGGCTTCGTTTTCTTATTTCTTTCTGGTGTGTTTGATTCTTCAGAATGGTCTTTTCCGTAGCTCTTCCTTTTTTGTCTCTTTCTGTGTCTTTTATTCAGTTGTATTTGACTATTTGTGTATCCGTGTCTGTAGTTAGCACTCGTATCTAGTGGGTATGATTTCTTATTTTTTGGTCCTAAAAGACACTAATCTCTAACATCGTTGAGGTGTCCTTAACTTTTGTGAATTGCCTTTGAATATTCCTTATGTATATTCCGAAGGTGGTATCATGAGTTTCTATACGTTTGCATATTTGTATAGACCACAAGTACTGTTTCTCCTGCAGCTACCTCTCTCCTCAAGAATCATTTTCTTGTCATCATATGTAATGTAATATTAAATATTAAAATCAACTAGTTTCTTTTATTTATGAAGAAGCTGGTTACTAGGGTACCTGAGTGGCAGTTTTGCATATGCCTTAATGCATTTGTAACATTCATACTGAAATTATTGTTTTATATAGATAATATGAGTTAATGGGTGGTTAATCTTTATATATATATATATATATGTATATATATATACTCTTCTGGTATTAATTTTATATTTTCTGTAGGAAGTGAGGGTTTTGTTTCTGGTGGTTCAATACTATGATTTGCTTCACGTTTGTCTAGTAGATAGGTTGGACTCTCCATTATGCGAGTTATTGATGTGCCCTTTTTTACAACGCTTGTCTCAAAACTGCCTGGGGTTCAGTATTATAGTTGATTTGGTTTTCCCTTAAAACGACAAAATTCGCATTTCATGATTGGGCCTCTCTCTATCTCTCTTTTATTTTCTGTAGTTGTTACAGGTGTTTGTTTCATTCATGTAGCTTATTACCGGTTTGTGCGCAGTTCCAGTTAGAATCGAATGTATTTGAGAATTTCATACATTTGAAGCTCAAGCTACTTAAAGTTTCAAGCTCCATCCTCATTCCATGAACAATACTAAAACAGTATTACATTTTATTTCCAAATATGGTTGCAGATTATTAAAATGATGAAATATTGTAACAATACGATGTACCTGCCAGTTCATTATTTCTATCAAATTTTCAAGCGTACTACGTTGTAAACATCTAAACAATTCCAAAAGGAAGAATGTAAATGACTAAGACAGTGACGCATGCGAATAATTTGCATTTAGTAAATGTTGACGCAACCTATAGGATATCTTTTCAGAAATTACGTCATATCCCCGACATTCGGAAATACATCTCTTTGAAACTTACACATCCTTAAATTTGAATACTTTCTGATGATGTAATGCAAAGATTAATGCAATACTAATGACAAAATAAAATTATCAAATATTTACACCTGCACCTTGCATTACTTTGCCCATTACAACTCGCCATCTTGAATTGCTGATATCTTCCCATTCCGTCATTTTAGTAGACAAAACAATTGACAGTTTTGGCAAGACACAATGAAGCACATAAAGAAAACAAATAATGCGAATTGGTTTAATCTGCAGTTTTTATTTTTAAAAAAATGACAAATTTGTGTATTCGATTTGATAGTCGGCGACCGAAGAGAGGATTTTAAGACATTCTGCTACGGTTATAATTTTATCAGGACAAAATATTGAAGA
>JAGDQP010031213.1:1132-22074 GCA_022664845.1 Lepisma saccharinum
CGAAATTGTAATGAACAAATTCCATTCAGCTTGTGAAACTGCAGGTGTGACAACAACTCTAAGTCCCGTCTTGGACTGTTCCAATCGAAGGAACTCCACCCATGATATGCTCGGGGTAGCCCTAAAACTAAAAGCTGGTATTAAGGGTATTAACACTATCTGTTCTTCTGTACCCGAATTGGCCTGGTTTCGCATAATACAAGCAGAATGGTCAAATTGTGACCAGGTATATGAGTTCCTATTGAACTTAAAACATCAGCACAAAACTTGGTGGCGAAAGCTACGTGACTCTACCCATGGTCCTTGTTCCTTTTAACTTGCTACTTGACAAAATTGAAAATACTGTCAAGAAGCTAGACAGCAAACAAGATAGGAACAAAATCGACGAGCAACTGATTTTAGGCTTTCAGGCAGCTCGCGATAAACTGTTAAAGCATTATCGAAAGACAAATTGGATCTACCCTGTGTCCTTAATTCTGGATCCAAGGCAAAAAGTGGAAGCGTTTGACCTGACTAGCTGGGGCAAGGAAATGAAGAAAACAAGTGTGGCAAAATTTGAAAAAAAAAAAAAAAAAAATGAACACAACTTCAGCAAGGAGCCAGAACTTCTTCAAAGTGAACCCCATGAACAAGAAGACACTTTGGACGAAGACGTCCTTGATTTCGATTCACTTTATTCTTCGTCCATCTCCTCAGTCGGAGCCCCAACTCGAAGAGAGGTCGTAGAGTACCTCAATCTACCTCGGGCGTCTAGTCATGAGGATATCCTTCTGTGGCATCAACAGAGATTTCCTGTGTTAGCCAAGATGGCAAGAGACTTCTTCTCCATCCCTGCTACTTCTGTGCCAGCTGAGAGACTGTTTT
Source organism: Lepisma saccharinum (assembly GCA_022664845.1). Classification (NCBI taxonomy): domain Eukaryota; kingdom Metazoa; phylum Arthropoda; class Insecta; order Zygentoma; family Lepismatidae; genus Lepisma; species Lepisma saccharinum. Next base: position 1,997 of record JAGDQP010031213.1, read on the forward strand.
CAAGAGCCTCTCTTACTATTACGAAGCATCGAAACAGACTTGGCGACGAATCGACTCGTTGGCTTTTTTGTATTAACTCATGGGCTTCCAAGATGAAAGGAAAGATGTGTTAAAATTGGATGTGCAGCGAGTACAGTGCTAGAGTCAAGATGCAAAATTAAATAAAAAAGTAAATCCAAACTTAATCGTTAATTTTGTTTGTGGTGTCTAAAACTTTTGCATAATTAATTTCCTTGATTTCTGTATTTATTTTATTACTATTGATTTTTGTTAAATTTTTGAAACTATGTGTTAGTTGTTACTGTTTTGTACTTGTAATATTTTAATTACAAAAATATTTAGTGAATGCCATGTAGAATGTGATCACTTATGAACACTTAACAGAAAATTATATAGCATAAAACAGGTGATAGCATTAGTTACAATAGTGCAAAATAAAATAAAATAAAGTAATTCAAATTTAACCATTAAATTTGTTTGTGGTTTCTAAAACACTTGCACAACAATTTATTTCTTTGATTTATTTAATGAGTGCCATGTAAAATGTGATCACTTATGAAATATTTTCTGAGATTTATATAGTATAATAATACAGGTATAGCGTTATATTTATATTGTATAGAATTAGTTACAATAATGCAAAATTAAATAAAATAAGGTAACCCAAACTGAACCCTTCATTTCTGTTCTTTTTTTCTAAAAGTTCAGAAGGCGTACTTGAGCAGTACACCTATAAAATTTCAATCAAATACTTCCTATTCTCTATTCTTCGACAGCATTATTTTGTTCTATGCAATTTTTTTTTTTTTTTAAATAATTGTAACCAATCTGAACATGCTAAAATGAAAAGTAGTTTTTGGATTGGTCTGGCTTAGCACTATAAAATCTAAAGGCTCGAATATAAATGGAATCAAAGTGTGTATATAGAGCAAGTGTGTTGATTTGTATACCGTAATGTCGAGGATGGTGACACCTAGCTGCGGCACTGTGGCCAATGCAGTCACATCGAAATCTGCTTGTCGTGTAAATAGTACCTGATATTAGTGTCTTCGACGTACTAATGAGCAATTTATGCTCGTGTATTCAAGCCGATAAAACTAATTTTGAGGTTTCAGAATGAAAAAAAAAAATGCAATTCAGGGTCGAGGAGCCTTAGGCTTTTAACAGTAGAGAAATATCTGTAAACAATTCGTCCTTGTCTCGTGAATGTATTCAATTTATTTTTAAGGCCTTTAGGTAACTTTGGCACAGGTCGAAGGGATGATGATGGGAAAATTAGTGGAATGAAGAAAATGGGAGGATACGAAAGAACTATAAGAAAACACACACTTGATGTCTGTCCACCACAAAGCTCACATTGCACTAACCGAGATTGAACCGACGACCACACGTACCAGAGGTGAATGCCTTACGAGCCATCACGGCAAATCTTGTCTTGTGTAGTCTGAGTAATAATTTTGTTGTACCTTGATCAGCATGGTCAAGTCTGCTACATTTTACTTTTGTAGGTATTATGTGCTGCAATATTTTACGAGACAAGACAGAGAAAACGAGACGAGACGAGACAAGACAGAACACTTCGAGTCGAGACACGAGGTTAGACAAGCACATGTTTTCGAGACGAGACACGCTTTGCACGAAACGAGACGAGACAGCCTTTTGTATCGTCTCGTCTCGTGGCAACACTATTTACTATTATGTTTCGTGAAAATAAAAAAAAATATTTTTCAGCTGTGGGATTCGTGCCTTCGCCGGCAAAATTATAAACGTTTACAAGTAGCGTACCTTAACTGACTACCCCACCGCACCAATGAAATGCAGTTCACAATCAAACACTGATATTGCACACAAAATCTTGTTTCAGTCCTTTCTTTTCATTAAAATAAGTTTTTGATGTTTAAACTTACTCATGTGTGTTGTGCAAAAGTTGATATTAACAAAGTCATCAAGTAATGATGTATATATACATAAGCGCATGTTGCTTTTCATGTTTTAAGCTTTCAAACTTCTGAATCACAGAGCGTTATAATAACTTACGGATCGTATCAAGGTTTCTGTGTTCTCTACGGGCGGGTTGTATTATACACTGGCGAGTTTGGTCACGTGACTTGCGAAAATAACCAACAAGCTACTAGTGGTGGAAAGCTCTTTGAGAAACAGAAATTATTAGAACTTTTGAAATTTAGACTTGTAAAAAACTTTGGTAAACTTTATTTTCATATGGGCCAGTCTACTAACTTTGGCCTTCGACCCGTCACGATTCGTCCTTTAGCTATTAAAATCCACACCCATGCCGCTGCCTGGACTCGAACCCGGGACATTCCAGTCGTTGGCCTACCGCCATAGACTGCACGACTACCCGGCCGGCAAAGTTAGACTTGTAGCTGGTAACTAGTGAACTAGTAGATTAGTATTGTTGAAAAACAGGCATCTGGTGGTGTTTTAATAAATAGTTCATGGTTAAGACGTTTGCTTTGTAAATCAACGCGAAAATAACATGAGTTCGAGTCCTGGTCGGGACAAGAATACTATCCTGCTGGTCAATAGTTTCTGCTAGTACCTTCTTTTAGTGAAATTACTAAATTGTAGAATTTGCGAGCAAGCCTCCAAACTGTCTGTACTATTACGTCAAACTGAGAGTGATCTTGCAAAAGCTTCTTAGTAGACATACAAGGTAGTGAAAAAGACTTTCCCACGCCACTGGCGTGAATTTTCTTTCTTCTGACGATGACAAATACAATCATAACACTTTCTTATTAAGCAGAAACCTAAGTCCGATATAGTATAGTAGTTAACTTGTTGAACTTTCAGTCTGTAGATTCGATTTGTAGATTTTAGGTTCGATTCTTAGTTAAGCCACGTCTTTTTTAAAAATATACTTGTATGAGAATGATATCCTGTCTGCGAAATGCAAGTCATTGGACAGTCGAAAGGTTAATAAGTATGTGTGTGATTGTAATACATCAAGGCAATTGCTTCATGATTAATATAAATTTCCCTTGCATTTTTCCTTTCTTAGATCTTATCGTTTTTGTCTCTTCATTTCGTTCTCTTTCCCTCTGTATTTTGTTCGGTTATGTGTGTATGTGTAAGTCGAGAGAGAGAGATAGGAGAGGGTAATGATAACTGTTTTTGTTTCTAAATATAACAGTAAATCCTTTGAAAAAGCTATTCTTTTGTCCCCACTCTCTCTCTCCCTCTCTCTCTCTCTCTCTTTCTTTCTTTTTCTCTCTCTGACTCTCTTGCTTTGTGTTTGAGTGTGTGTTTGAACAAGACAAATTTTGTTGCATTGCATAATGAAGATTTCTGCATAATTACCAAAGTATCATTACTTTCATTTTCTTTGCATTAATTTCTATCTCTTAGAACTTAACGTGAATGGAATTTCTACCTATCTACATTGTGGTTCTCTAAGTGATGCCCAAGTATTCCTTCTTTCTTGCTTCAAATGGAGGAATATCCTGACATTCCATGTTTCCATGTTTTGGCGCATGTTTGTACTGTCATGTTGGTTGTCTAACTATTAGCCGTACAGTGAATCTATTCTACACGATTGTGTTCGCGGAGGAAAGAGTAAGTATTTCTTATAACTTCAACCTCCATTTACTTTCGTCGTTGTGTGTCCAATAGCTTTACTCCTGTTAGTTGTGGTCATTACCAGTGGCGGCGTAAGGAGGTCTAGCAGTGCCCTCGCCCCGGGCCCCACATGCCGAAGGACCCCTGCCAGTCGCCGACACATGTTTGCCCTCGCCCCTTAATCGCTTGTTAAGATTAATTAATGGAACGCAGTGATTGTGGTCGGTATCGCTATAGCTATGCCGTTTCAGGACTCTTACTTGTTCCGCCGGACCCGTCCTAATAGTGGGCGGTGTCATCCCCCAAATTCTCGAGAGCACCCCCAAAATTTATCTTTTCACGATCAGAAACCGTGCAAAACTCCACTTAAACCCTCCGAATTTTGATTTTACACCCTGAAACTGAAAATCCCGGCGGAATTCCTGATGATTCTGTACAATCTGAATAACCTTTCTTATGAATAGGTTACGAAGAAGATATCTGTCTTGGCAAGTGAACCCGCGTTGGGCTCCAGTTTTCACGCTTGGCTCGGAATACGAAGAATAAGATATTCAGGCCAACAGTAGCAATGTGCGCTCACGATTGTGTTCGCGGACGGACCTCGTGTTCGCGAACGGAGTGTTCACTTGCTCCGGGCCACAGATTGCCTTATGCCGCCACTGGTCATTACTGGTAGAGCTTTGACTTAAGATTCGGAAAATCGTCAGTTCTCACTTCTCACCCAGCGGCCGCTCATCAAGATTGAGTTAAGTGATTCCGCCAGAACCTCCCTGTCGGGGTGTCCCCGAAATTCTCAACAACACCCCAACTTTAAAATTTTGCGTACAAAATCCATCGAAACCTTGCAGCACTCTACTTACACCCTCCTGATTTTCACTTTACACACCCCAAATTGAAAATTCTGGCGTAATCTCATATTGAAATTTTCCCCGGTTTCGTTTTGTAATACCAAGTAAATAGTAGAAAGTATAAAATGCCATCAAAATCTCGGTTTCCCGAAAAGTGGAGAGTGCAGCTTTTGATTTTAATGATAGAACGTCCAAGCGTCATATCAGGACAATGCGTCCTGCGGGTAGTACGTACAGAAGCTGTGAAAATGAATGGTTCGCGTCCTGCCGGCAGGACAAATGCCTGGAAATTTTATCATTAACTCCCATCGTACATGTACTGGCAACAATTATATTACTTTTAGGTGAAGGATCTAGGATATCAAATTTCACCGGCTTCTCAAGTCTGTCCCGCTAAACTGCATAAGGGCCTTTTTAACTATTAAAAATAAATGTTTCTATGTTGTTTTTGCTACTAAGAGTTTTACTATCTTAAAGTAGACACTTTAATACATACAATGCCATCAAATTCTCGGTTTCCAAGAAAAGTGGAGACTGAAGCTCTTGCTTTTAATCCCCACAATTTGTAAGTATCATGTAATAATTTTTGTAAAACATTTGTTGTTTGTCACGCTCTTTGAATTCATTACCATAATACCTGCTTATCTTTAATATGTGTTTTTAATGTACCCTCCCACCATTCAAGTAGAGTACAATTTGAAGGTTATTTACTTATCAAGTTTTGGCTCATTGTTTAATTCAACATTGTTTAATTTTCTGTTGATAATCTAGATCGTATAAAAGTGTACTTGGAAAAGTCCATATAAAACTTTTATGAAGGTATTTAGGGATCTGAAGGTTTAGCTTCATTAAGAATCCATGATGGTCGCTGAGTGGAAGTGGGATAATACGTACATTAGTTGTATGGGGAATTAACTCACGTGACACATTTATCTTATCTAGTCTAGAGGCCATATATTTTGTAAAATAGGTGTAACCCGTTACATTTCAGACATAACCATACGTCCTGTAAAGCATATGTTTTGATTAATTCCGTTAACTCTGGTTATTTTCTTATTGGGCGTGTAGATTCAGACTGATCAACTTGAGCATTCCAATGGCCCCCTCTGCGAATGCATCACATTTGGCAGAATAGTCACGAGACATTGTTTGCACTGGTTTCCAAACTAGTGTAAATGCAGTAAAATGCAATATGGTTCAAACTTCTTGCTGAGATATGTGTCGTAATCGCAAATAACATAGAATTATATGGAAGGTCGCTGTGAAATATTATTACGGTGCCTCCTTTAGAATTTGAATTATTTTCACATTATAATCATAACCTGGATTCAATGAAGGAATGAATATTAAATTCCTGAACAGCTAATACGTCTACACAGAAGCCCTTAACAATTTTTTTAGTGCTAGTTGCCTAGCTAGACTAGTGCTCGATGCAATGTTCAGAGTATATATATTAAAAATGAAGGTTTTATCCTGCATATATCTAGAATAAATACATACATGTAATAACAAATATATATATTATTTAAACAAGTATTTCAATGCTGAATGTCCTGTGTATCAGATAATTCACTTTTAAACTTTTTATTTGCACTGCTCGTGCAATAACCACTTGTCACCTTATCGATATCACTACATGGTGTTTTCATTTTTGACAGTTGTTTTTCTACTTTTTCTAAAGTGTTATAAAAGTGTAAAACTGAAGTGTTATCTTCAATGTCTACATCTGCTTTTTTAAGGCTGTCTGATGAGTTGTTTATAGTCCCTATCTCTTGATTTTTTGCTCGTGTTATCAGTTACTAAAACAGTTTGGTTAACGCCACTGTCAATCAGCACGGCGGTATCTATTTTTGTGTGTTGTACAACTGTTGCTAAGGTATTTTCGCCAGGTAATTCAGTTGAAAAATGCGCCGGTGCATAAAAGGGATTTAAATGTACAAGTGGAAGAAAATGTGAACTGCTGCGCAGACAACTATCAGATATTTAGTTTCATTCTCGATTATTAAATTTCAAGGTAATAATGCCAAGTTGCCAAGTACAGAAGATTTGGTACAAAAACCAACACAAATATTACCTTTTGAAAAAGGGATTTGCTATTCCGGTGTTTCGTACGGACTTGAATTGGGGCACAATTTTCATTATTTCATGTTGGTGTGGGTTGGTTAGTTCTGCGTAACCATTTTTAAGACTTCAAGAATGCAAATTACAAAATTAATTATGAATTTCCTAAATATTCCATCTGTGTCTTTAGTTTTGCACTAAAACATTCTCTAAATACATGAGCGCACCATAATTTTCTCTAGAAATAATATGAACGTGTATACTTCTTGCTCAATATTGATTTTGCAATGGCGCACCGAGCATTTCTTGAACTTAAATTCTTCAAGTTATTGAAAGTTTACTTGTAAATTAAGTTGAAATTTTTATTTTGAAGGATATTGCAGATATTCATTCTTCCATAGTCATAGGTTGCACGAATAATATGCTGCATATGATGATGACATCCTTCACTCTCTTGTTATTCATAACGTAAACATATCTACGAGAAGCCTTAAACGAATAAATATTGTTAAGAAATGATTAATGATTAGATTAACGTTCTCTTCCTTTGCCTTCCATGCAGTCCTTTTGCAAAAGAAAAGAAGGCACAACTACTGTTGTAATCGATGAACGGAAGGAATGAGGTAGCCAGCACTCGTGTTGTGTGGGAACGTCAGTAGTTAAAGGCAGCTGCACAAATAAATGATGTATATGAATGAAACAGCGGAGAGGATGGGATGCTTTCACGAGAACTCTGTGTCGAGGTTGTTTGGGGAAAGGAATCTTCACCAGTGATCAGGAAGCAAAATCAACAAGAATCGTGACCCTTTCTTCTTTTCTTCTCCCCGAGTCTCTCCTTAAATACAACCACGAAAGTAAATAAATACAACCTACTTTAGTTTCCGTCAACCCGTTCCACGTTGCATGCTTTTATTACAAAGGTAAATCCATTAAGTTAGTGGTTATTGTTGCGAACGTCTATTCTTTTAATGCTACTCCAAGAACAACGTATAGAGTAGGAGACTCCGGAAACACAATTAAGACACAGTAGCACTGAATTGTTTAATATGATCTTTTCCCAACTATTATTATTATTTATTTACTTATAGAATATATAATAATTGAATATAATTATGCGAGCAGAGAAGTATTTAGGCAACGGACTAGCGTGCAAGTTCTAAAACTGACATGTTTTCTGGGTATGGTGTTCAAAGACTATCATCAATTACAGTTCATTAAAATATTTATTACTATCTTTGTGTTTTTCTAAGGGTAATCTTGATTTTCAATAAGTACCAAATCTCTCAAAAGAAAAATAATTTCAGAAGCTAAACGACGTTTCTTGTATATTTATTTATTTTCTCACCCATCACAGAACAATTGCTCCAATAAAGATAGGTGTTACCTGTTTCAATCCCAGTGTTTATAACAATATACATTTTACAATTGTCAGGTATTATGGATATTTTGAAAATATAGGCCACTGTGCTTAAATACATAATTCAAATTGAGTTAATAGAATACAATACAATTATACAGAATACCCACACACACGCACTCACAAGTATACCCAAACATATACCTAGGTATAATGAAAAAATTAGAGAAGAGACAAGTAAGTTGGACATAGGAAAGTATATAAATATAGTATGCATTAAATATTTTAGATTATGAAATCACATTATTCTAGACATTAAATGAATAATAAAGGATGAAGAAACGGTATTAAATACAAGTAATTAAATTACAAAATAAGGTTAGTGAAACTTTAACATTGTACTTGTTACTTAATACTAATTTAATATTTCTACCATTGTTTTCTAAATAAAATAGAACTGTCTTCTTAAACTCTTCTATTTCCATAACAAAATTTAAGTTGTAGTTTCTTCTTATAACTTCGTTATGTTTATAACACAGTCTCATAATGTGAGAATTTTTACGGTACGTAAAATTGTTTTAAACTTGGGTATATAGAAAGGAACTCTTAAAATAGCCCATTAAATGTTGAAATTCAAGGCTTTAAGTAGCAGAAAACAATCTATTTTCCAATTAATTAATTTATATAAAAAATGACCTTGAGTAAATCTCCTATTATCCAAGCTAGATATTTTAAATTTGTTTAATAAATATTTATCAGATATTCGTTCTCTGTATGCAGATCTTCTGTATCTCTTATAGTAAAAATATTTTTTAAAAGTACCTTGTATTTTCTCAATTTCATTTATATACGTTTTCTATCTTGGAAACCAGACAATATTATTATATTCAATCTGACTACATACAATCTTAGTGTGTATTAAACAGTGATAAGGTTGCGTCTACACTTTTAAATTCCTTTGGGTTTCTTATTACAAAACCTAATAATTTATAACCTTCAATTAAAATATAATTACAATGTAGTATAAATGACAGCTTATTCTTCATGACTATACTCAAATCTTTAACCATTTATTTTATTTATAATTAGGTACTATTTATTGAATAATCAAAGTGAACCGTGATTTTTTTTTTAGAAAAAGTAATCGTACAACACTTACTTAAGTTAAAATATAACTTACTCTGTTCACTACAATCATAGCAGCTCTGTATGTCCATTTGTAGCAATATTTTGTCTTGTTCAGTAATTACCTCTTTACATAACTTCAGATCATCTGCAAACAACATACATTGTGCAGATTAGACTCTCTTTGGCAAATAATTTGTAAGTATCAAGGAAAGTAAGGGTCCCAATTTTGAACCTTGCGGTACTCCAGATTTTACCTTATAAATACATAAATTTTCGCAATTATATTTCATAAACTGTTTCCTGCCATTCAAATATCATAATATCAATTCAAATAAATTGTTAGATAATTCCAAATGGAACTAATTTCTTCATTACGATATCATGGTCAAGCTTATCAAAAGATTTTGCAAAATCCAAATGTATTGCATCAACAATTTCACAAGAATTTAGAGCATCGGATATATATTGTGTACAACAAACCAAATTAGTCGATGTTGATCTCCCAGAAATAAATCTATGTTGATTAACAGACGAACAAGGTTTTACATGATGATATAGTTTTCAGTAGATTATGTGTTCAAACACCTTTCCTGGCCAACTATTTAAGGAGATGGGCCTATAATTTTCTATGTCGTTCTGATTCTCCGATTTAAAATTGGGCAGACCTTACTTCGCTTCGACTTGTCCAGAAATATTTGTGTTTTTAGTATTAAATTAAAATTAAAATGGCCATGCAGACTTCGTAATAAAAAAATGGCCAAGAGTATACTTATTCTGCGGAGAATGAGAGGTAATATCTCATCATGTTACTTTAAAATATTATGTTATGCCTTTTTCACTCTAATTCCACCTATGGTATTCTCTGGGGCTCTTCTCCAAAATGGAAAGAAATATTCATTTGAAAAAAAGAAAAGAAAAGCGATCTGAGTAATTTCTGATTTGTCCCCTGGAACTTCATGTCGTGGCATCTTTAAAAACTGAAAATTTTAACAATCTCTTGCATATTTATTTTTTCTTCTATTTTATGTATAAAGAGACATATCACAGATTATTTAACTGGTGCCATGTGTCATTCTCATGACAGGAGAAATAGATTTCAATTGGTTCCACAGATGACTAGACTGTCCAAAATACAAAATGCTTATAATATTCAAGGGATAACATTTTATAACATCTTACCTACTGAACTTAAGGAACTCCATTTTAACATATTTTAAAGGATATATAAAAAGTATGTTCATACAGTGTGAGGGTTGTGATTGGAATTAAACTTATAGTTTTTTGTCTACTTTAGAACTTAGTAAGTTCTATACTTTAACTTATTAATGTAATCTTTTGCGGTTATTTTTGTATTGATTGTATTGCTTTGACACTCATTATCATAATTTAGCTGTTCTGATGTACATGAAAGATCTCAATTTATTCAATGTTTCCTTGAGGATAATAAAACAAAACAGCGGTAATTTTATATTCAAAATTAAGAATTCCAGTCCTTTACGGTATATTTTTAACTTGACATTTTGTATTTTATTGATTTGTTTGTGTTTAATTTATTGCTGTAGTCTAATTTAAATTGCCCTTATCTTGTCTAAAATGTTATTGTACTCTATTTGTCACGACTTTATCTTGACTCTATCTTATACATTTATTGCTACTTGATATACGAATAAATGAAATGAAAGATGAAATTTTACAAGATGCTTAGCCAATATTTCTGCACATGTCTTCCGCACATGCTCATTTATTATTTCTACTGTAAACCATATTGGATATTTGCGATTATGAAAACTGCGCATTTGGTACATTTTTATTTAAAACATTATAAAAATTGTTATAGAAATTGTCAATCATTTAAATTTATAATTGATTTCCAGTCTAGCTCCTCGAGTTTCTTGTATAAACTATAGAAGTTAACCTTAATAAAATTATATATTGAAATATATTTTGTTTCCCTAATTGCAATTCTATTGTTGAATTTCAATTGAACGAATACAGAAGGATGACGCAGATCTTCTACTATCAGCGGTTCTAAATCTCTTTCAAGAATTACACTGCGAACCACTTTTGCCAGTACAAGTCTAAAGTTCTGTTATGATGATTTGTTACATTTAATTCATGTAATGTCATACAATTAACCAGAGCAATACATACATATCCTCCCTCTAACAAATGGTAATCATCACTAGTTATAGTTGGAATATCAAAGTCATCTATGATTATCATTTTTTTAATTTTCGTTGTGGAGAATCTATTCGATTTTATTAAAAACACATTATATAATTCTATCACCGAACCAGGCCTAAAGTACACAAAATGTATAACTAGGTACTACTGAGTAGATTAATTTTAATAGCAACCACTTCCAGAAATTCTATATTAACCTCAATTTTGTATCTTTGGCTAGCAATACTCCACTCGCTTTATTCACCCTACTAACCCGCCGAAAAATGTTTTAGTTATTATCAATGGACCGCTTAATTGAGAGGATTGAACTTTAAATATAGACTTCAGTAACCTGTTTTGTTTTTTGGCATAGTTTTAAATGCTTAAGAACAATTACCGAGAAATTGTCACTTCTTGCAAAAATATAGTTACTTAAATATAATATATAGAGTGGTCTGTTCATAACGACAATGATAAATATCTGAGACAAAATAATTTTAGTTTATGGCATTGAAAAGGTCCTTAGTAAAATTAAATTTCCATAAACAAATATAATTAGATTAGTTATATGTGAGGTAGTTGCCCTTATCATTGTAAATATACCATACCCTATAAGACGTATAAACAATTGTGAGATAAAGTTAGAAAATATACAATCGTTCTAGTAAAAACATAATTACTTTCATGAAAGTCAGCTTGTGGTAGTCTGGAGTTGAACTTCGTTCTGTATGAAAGTTTGTATCTGTTGCCCTCAAAATGAAGAAATGCAACTGCGATTTCCTTGCACTATCATCCTGGTGATTCAAAAGAATAGATTTAGAGTCAGGTTACGCTAGTGATACTTATGTAACAGTGAAGTAAAGCAAAACAAAAGGAGGTAGTTTTTAAACAGGAATAGTACCTCTCAAAACTGGAAATGTTCGAATTTAAAGAGAATGAAAAGGAACCTGAATTATCTGATTTCGAAAGAGGTGGAGACGACAAGTTTTTTTAGTGGCATTGAAAGTGAATATCCTTTGAAATCACAAGTATTTTCATTTTCTAGAACAGAAGATTCCAGGCTCATCAAGACTGTGGGAAGGGTCACAGGTCTGGCACAGTTCTCATTCGCCGGAACCCGCCAGCCATGACCAGAACTACTAAAAAGCGAAAAATGGTAAGGGTAATCAAGCATTCAAAGTGAATGGTACAAATATTTCCGGGGATTGACTACAGTTCAGGCAAAACTGACAACATGCCATTTCGCATCTAGACAATTTTTATTTCTCAAGTAAGAGAAAGAGAGAGAATGGATTCAATTGGTTAAAAAAACCTGAAAACAGCTACCGTAAAAGATTATTAATTTTGAAAAGAAGAACGCTGGACATTACAAATCATCTCAGAAAGTATGTGCCTATGGGTATGATCAGTGTTAATGGAGGGACGAAGTTAACTTTATTAACTGGAATTTATATGTAAATGTTTAGTAATTAAGAAATTATTATTTATTTTTCTACAGGCATGGTGTCCAGAACAATTATATTTTAAAATAGCATTAGATCAGCTTATTTAGATTGTATTGGAAGTAACCCTTGTGATTTAATGCACTTTTTATAATTTCAATTCTTCCTTTGTCGAGATTGATCTAATATGTGAGTTACGTTTCAATATGTTAAGTTACGTTAGATTCAGTTGTTTAGTACAAAGTGTGATAAATGGGGAAGATCCGGATAGTTATTGTTCAAGACAATTAACGATTTAATACTCGATAGATGGTGGCATTATTTATGTACCGGAAGTGTTAAGATGTCATTAATGTAATTACTTATAGATTTAGCAATTTTAATGTTTGTAGAAATTCTAATATGATTTACATAATGTCAGTTACAGCCTATAAGGTGATGCAAATAGTTTCAGTGAACATTTTTAGTGAATATGTTCAACGACAAAAGTATGTAATGTACTTTATACTTGGAACATCTTTCTTGGAACAGAAGAGAAAGTTTTTGTTCTTTATGAGAATAAAACGGTTTTCATGATTCTAATGATTACTTATACCTACTGAGTTTTGGGTCAACCATAGAGTTAGGAATATAAATAGAGGGAACATTAGGCTGTTTTGTAGGAGAGGGGAATGAAGCCAAGAGACGGAAGGGACGAGGCATTTCGGCCATGTTAATTGGCCCCATATTTAGAGACCCTATTTTCCGAGTATTGCTTCTCTGAGGTACACTCATCCTCCTATTGAAAAAGGCAATCCTTACAGTACTCGGTATAGAGGGACTCTAATGGGGCAACACAAGATGGCTGCCGACGTCATGGACGTCATGTATGTTCTCTCTATTTTCTTCCTAACTCTATGGGTTCAACGCTTATAAAAGATAATTGCTAAAGTGTAACATCCTGGAATCTTTTACCTCCATCTACTAAGCTTAGCCCCTCCTAGAGCGAAAGCCAAAGTCCTAGGGGGCAAGTGGGCATCTTAGCATTACGTCATCAGATCCAATATCATACTACGAAGTATATCCACAAACCAGGCAACTAGTTGGGAGCTTGTGTCAAACTCGCAACTTCTTTTGATCTGTAGGCCACTTTCAGATTGTTTCAGTATTGCAACCAAAAACTATTTATTTTTCCTCACAAACCACTACAAGATACGCACAGCTTTTTAAATATGTCTACTTAAGATCTTCATTTCTTCGCTATATATATGTAAAATATAAGGTTGAAAATGTTTAATTTCTCATTTGAAAAACACAGGAGAAGAACGTGATTTGTCCATTTTATTCATTTTACAGAAGAGCGTTTTAAAAGTTCAGAATTGGCATTGCTATCCTTCAAATTCAATAAAGATTTGCTTGTAATAGACGGACTATGCCATGCTATCTTCACGCATGATAGCTTATTGAAAAGGTCCTTGAAGGAGCTAACTAACGAAACTCTTATCTCAATTTCGCTAAAAAATGGATAAACCACATCCTTTTCCTATGGTCTTCACTTCTGATGTGTTATCTCAATAGTAATTCTACAATAATATTGCCTTCTCTCTTTGAACATATTTCCTTGAAATTATATTCACTTTTTATACAAAAATAACTTAAAAACAGAGAAAAACTGCAGAAGCTAATATTGGAATGGAATTGCAAACAAATAGCTGTGAGAGCGGAATGTGACGGTGGGCTACATAAGCCAACCCTCTTTTTTTCTAGTTAGCAATTCAGTCAAGTTCCCGGTATTATGATGTAAGGTTCTTCCTCATTTTACTGAGCTCGGGGAAGCGCTACTAACAAAGAGATCTCTACAGTTTTTTTTAACGAAATTGATGATCAAGATGTAATAAAATAATTGCCCTGCTTTCTGAGAAAATGTATGTGTAGCGTGTTTTTTAAATTCTATCGACTTAGAGAATATTTTCTTTTTTGATAATTTCAAAATATATGTTTCTATGTAGAATAACAATACATAGAATACGAAAAAAGTGTTGCACTTTATATGTCACCAGCCTAGGCTAAGAATACTATCCAAACAAGATGGTTAACTTAATATTATGATTTGTAGAACTGACTTTGGTTGTGCAGGTTTGATAAACTGGTTGACTTACGTTAAGCCCAGGAAAGATGAAAAAAGTCCGGAAGACTTAAACATGGGTTTTGCATGATGCTCTTAGGAAAGTAAGTGGTAAGTGGCTCATAGAGTTTCTGGAAGTAATGGACTTGTAGTTAGACATTCACTACAATAATAATACGGTAAATTTACAGGGAACGTTGGTCTTTGGTTAAGTTGGGTATTGGTAGTCTTAGATTTAAGTCGGAATTGGTGGATTTTAAGATCAATTTGAAGAAACGACGGACTTAATCTTAAGGCATGATTCACACTTTGGGGAAAGAAAATTCAGACGAAGTAGGTTACTGGTATCTGTAAACTTAATTTTAAGTCTAGTTTAAAGAGATATAACAAGGAGGAATTAATTTTAACGCATACTTCGTCCACTGGATAATAAAGAACAGTAAAATAGATGTGATTAGTAAAATAGATGTGATTAGTAAAATTAGTGAAACCTAGGAGAGTAGCACAGAGCTGCTTTGATAAAGACCTATAGTAGGAACCGGTGAATTTAGGATAAGTCGAGAAACGGTGGACTTGATATGTAAGGTAAGAACTAATAGTGAACTTGAGCTTAAGCCATAAAAGAACTTTGAAAAATAAAGAGCTGTGGAGTAGAAAAGGAGAATGCTATAATCGTAGAAAATAGAGCTTTAGAATTTTAGAGAATTATACTCAACTGATAAAATTAAATAAGTGATGATAACGTAAATTAAGTAATGATAAATTAGTATGTAATATTTTATTGACTACGCGAAAGGGAAAACCGAATAATCTGTTTCGTCAAGTCTGTGCAAAGTGTACAAGTACGTTTTGAAATAACAAGAGCAAATTATACATCTCTAGTTGTAACACAAACAGGAACTGCAACAACAGAAACTGCTAAAGCTGATGTAGCACTTGCTGATGATTTCTTACATTCACTATTTAGTCAAGTTTGCCTATTATCACATGATAAATTAATTGCGTCGTCTGCTATATATTACATTAATCTTGTCAACTTAGAAATTAGTGAATTATTTAAAAGAAACGTGGTACTCATTCAAATAGTGCATTATGGTACAAATATCCTGTACGGCAATTAAATGCAACGAGTAACAATAATTTTGTTTTTCAAACATGATGTAAGCATTGCTGCGACTTGTACTTCTTTTGATACATATGTACGTATTCATACTTATAATCAGTAAGTTAGGTCGTATTCTATCCAATAAAGTACATCTTCGTGCAAAATTTCATCGTAGTAAATACATATTTTATTTAATGGCTCCCGAAAATTTAATATTCATAGTTGTATTACAAGAAGTTACATTACATGTACGACGCATTTCTATTTCTATTGATTAGTTATTTAATTAAATAGTTATATGCTTAACGATATGCAAAATTACCGTCAACCAGACTACAAACACCTGTATACTATCCTTGCTGGCAAAACCTCATATTATGTTGATAATTTATATTTTTGTAATGCGCCAAAATGTATTATCATTAGACTTTAAAACTGTCTACATTATGAAAGTTTTGTTGCAAATACCGTATTCAAGGTGTGATGTAATCTGAATCCCTACCATTTCGAAATTTTTTATCTCAACAAAGTGTAGATTTATGTTACAAATAACTTCTATAGATAAATATATTACACCTTGTTTTTCCAGCCCTAATATTTCATCACAATACAGGATATTTACCCAATTATTATTCTTACGAATATACTCTTTACCCATTTATTCTTTAATTTATAAATACTTCGGATGATTCAATTTGGGACGTTGTTCAAGATTCACCAGTCAACTTAAAAGTATCATTTAGCCATGCTCTGTCTTATTCTAACACAAGCATTGCAAATGATCAACTTGATTGTCTCATACAAATTGACAAAGATCGCAACGTACCTACTGATAAAATCTTACAAAAATTATAATTATAATCTGAATTTAAGTTTTTCATCTTTTGATGGAAGCCACTAGACAGATATATATATATACGGACATGGATATTATTTTGATAGTTTGGAACGAAAATATCGCAAACCAATTGTAAAACTCTTAAAACGAAATAATAAACATTTGCGTGTAAATGAAATTCAACTTGAGATTATAATTCTGTATATAAAACTATATATACTATTATATATATATACTGAAACTGTATATATGGACTATTTTTCATTATGTTTACTTTACTGTAAGAGAAAACGTATTATGAAAGAGAAAAGGATCTCTATAAGCTTATGATAACTATTTACAATTGCGATGTTCAATATACCTTTGTATTTTCTGAATCACATTTACGGTGTTCGCTGATCAGGTATGTATTTACTGGATCACATTTTCAATATTTATGAAACACAAAGCACTCCCACACTCCACGATAAGACGAATGGAAATTCATCATAAGAGCTTATAATAATAGAAGGAACTGTTAGGGAAAAATCAAAACAGGAAAATTATTCAGTACGCGAAATGAGATAAAAATTTTGAACAAAAATGCGTTCAAATGGGAATCAGTACATAGTAATAGCCCATACAGAATCAGCTTATAGATAGGTCATAGAAATGGACTGACCAACGTAACGGCAATACATGTATGACGATGATGTTTTATCCTATGAGTTTGTAATGCTGGCGAACCCCTACAACGACCTAGTAATCCCAGGCACGGTCGACCAGTTGAACTCCTGCGACCCAGCTAAGCAATCCAAACAAATAATGGACTTCTTGTAAACACATTGTGCTATGAGTCTAACTCGATTAGGTCGAAGATTTCGTAAAAACGTTAAGATCTTGTGGAAGGCAAGTTCAGGGTCAGAATGGAATTCGGGATAAGTTACCGAACCGCCGTAGCTCAGTGATAGAGTATTGGCATAGCCTTCGGGAGGTCGTGGGTTCGATCCCAGCGGCCGGCCATCCTGCCGTAGGATTTTCCAGCGTTTTCCCTGTCACACCAGGCACCTTCAACATAGGCACTGGCCGACACCTTCTCGAATCATTTCGCCTCCCTATCCCGGCCTGAGCCGTAGGTGCCTAAAAGCCATGAATAAAAAATTCTAATTCAAATTCTCGGGAAAAGTTAATTTATGTGTAAAGACCAGTTAATTGAAAGGACTGACATTTGATCATAAGAATATTCATATCTGTATCAACTTCTACTCGATATGATCACACAATTTATATACCACTTACTGAATCATTGAATCAAACAGTAATCGAACAGTCAATGTATTTCCAAGGTTTTGATCAGTTTCGCAACTTACAAGATTTAGAGAATCGTTTCCTGCTTGTTCTTTTACTTATATCTCAAGGTTTGGCAAAATATTCATAAATGTTTCGTTTCTTTTGTCGTAGGGTACAGTTCGTTTATACTCGAACATTCTCTAATAACCGTCTGTGAAGATGTCATCTTAATAATTATAGGCATAATTTAAACATTTATTAAAACCGTTGAGTTAATATTTCTCACTGCTAATACTGCAATATATTTAAGGTATTAAAATATAGAACTTTGTATGCCAGTACTTCATAGTTTCTCTTTTACTTCATAGCACTTTTAGTTTCCCTCTGATGTGTGATTATAACAAAATTAATGCACAATTCTCGCGTGAAATAGGTCGTCTTTGTTCTAATTTTTCTTCTCGAAGATATGCAAGCAGAAGCGAAACGTGTTCTCTTTAATATTCCAGGCATGACAATGTTCGTCTGCTGGATGCGCATCCTGGATTCTTTCCGTCCTTTTCACTTCCCCTCCATTCATCTACTAAATTTTCATCTAATACCATGTTTCGAGATTTCAGAATTCTAAGGAAACAAACTTTATCATTTAATCCAAATATTCTCCTTCAAACAGAAGAGCGTCTTCAACAGTCCTCGTGTCAAGCAGTTTTCGTTTCCTTTGTGCAGCTACCGTTAGAGTTCAGAACGGCTGTTTCGAAACAAAGCAACTTTTCATACACATAGCGATGACATTTCAAGACAATTCACGTAGTTGTTTGATCTCTAGCCTTATATTAATTTATATGACATATTCGAAATGTGACTTTAGAACTTCGAAATGTGACTAACACATTTTGAACATTTCATTCAAATAGAATTATTTAAAATTATATTTCGTAGTTCGTAAGAAGCCATTCAAATACATCGCAGCTTAGAACGAGATGACAGTTAAATACAGAATATAAGAATTCATATTGTTTTTAATTCAGTGAAGCGTTGCTGTTGTAGCGAGATGATTTTCATTTGTTAATTTACCTTCTCGTTATTTAATAACAATTTAGGTTATATAATATTCATTTATTTAATGAAGTATCTACCAAAAGTTTCGTCAACTAGTTTTCAAACATTTTTTCCTTTAAGTTTTTCAGTTCGATCTTGAAAACATTTTTTATTTATTTGTTATCTTTCATTCTCTACTCCGCGGCGCGGTGTGCGCCAACATGGATCAAATCCAAGTTCAGTTGAACGTGTTCATAACTGATCCATGGAAAATAAACTCAGTTTTGGAATTCGTAATGCACTATTGGAAAAGATGGATTATAAGAACTCATTCAAGTGAACCGGGATCAATTTGTAAAACTATTTCTGATCGCGCGGTGGCTTTCGTTCTTGATCTCAGATCATGAGTAAAACAAGCTATTCTGAAAAAGTGCACAACAATAGAGGTAAAGTCAAAATGTGCAATAAAATTTCAGAATATAAAAAAGATACTATTATATATAAGCGAATCGATGGTGCAAGCTCTCTCCCTCATATAAGGATGAAGAATCTGTCCAAAGATATGGACAGAATTCATTTGAGCTCTAAGTAACTGTAAATTTCTACCTTAAGTTTCAGGATAGTTCTTGTGGTGATTAGGAATGTACTTTCACTGGTAAAATACACTTAGGCGCTTTTACTATTAACAGGCAATGTTTTCGACACAGTATGGTTAGCTAGAAGTAAGCTTATCTCAATACGTAAACCATAATATTTCAATGACCCGATTCTTAGAGCAGTGCGAAGACATTTAACACCAATAAGCGAGATTGTGGGTGTGTGATTTCTCACATAAAAATAACTCTAAAAGTAATTTATGCTCGTGCTGATAGCATTGAAGCGTAATATTATTGGGGCCACTTATCATGCGCACATGCTCTCGAACATAACAATTATTTATATTTGTTAATGTTATATATGAACTCATAAGCATTTTGTGTTAATACTTCAGCTATATACACATTAGACTTTTTTACCAATGAAAACACCTTCGTCAGTACATTTTCTTAACTAATGCAGACACATATTTATAAAGATGCATTTACTTTACAAAGTACCCTTGTATTTCATAACCTGCGTTATATAACATATAACGCAGGTTATGAAGGTATA
>JAGDQP010031214.1:0-22073 GCA_022664845.1 Lepisma saccharinum
GGCGACGACACTGTGCACTACACTATTCCACGATGATCTTCCTTCTCCACTGGACACTTCCTTGGCGATCTTCCTTCTCCGCTGGGCAATCCCAATAAGATCTTTCTTCTCCACTCGACACTGGACACTTCCACGAGGATCTTCACTATTCGAATGTAAGT
This sequence comes from Lepisma saccharinum, assembly GCA_022664845.1. Classification (NCBI taxonomy): domain Eukaryota; kingdom Metazoa; phylum Arthropoda; class Insecta; order Zygentoma; family Lepismatidae; genus Lepisma; species Lepisma saccharinum. The sequence goes on from JAGDQP010031214.1 coordinate 162, forward strand.
AGGCAACTACCGGTGGTTACGCCCAAACGCTCGGCTTTTATAGATTTCGCCAACCAATCAGAATGCAGTATTGAAGAGTGAAAGTTGCTCAAGAACATACACGGGATTTCCCCATGACGTCATTGTTATTTTCATAATACGGCCTCTAACGGAATCATGACTTAATAGGTCCAAAGTGCCAAAATTTTGTCCTATCATCACCAAACTTTAAATTGTATTCGATTATGATGACAAACGACAAGGCGTTTGTAAGGGGAGATTTGTCGATTTATTTTTGCAATATTTTGAGCCGTTTTCGAGATATGGGGCCAAAATTTCGTCTGAACATCAATGGATTTTTCAACAAGGGGTTTGTAAGGGAAGACTATTCGATTTATTTTTATGATATTTTGAGCTGTTTTCGAGATATAGGGGCTAAGTGCCAACATTTCGTCGGAACATCATCAGACTTTGAATTTACGCAGATCAATTTGGAAAAGGACAAGGGGTTTGTAAGGAGAATTTTTTTTTAATATTCTTGCGATATTTGAGCCGTTCTCGAGATATGGGTAAAGTGACAAAATTTCGTCGGATTATCACCAAACTTTGGATATAGGTGGATTATGATGATAAATGAGAAGGGATTTGTAAGGGAAGATTTCCGATTTATGTTTGCTATATTTTGAGCCGTTTTCGAGATATGGGGACTAAGTGCCAAAATTTCGTTGGATCGTCACCAAACTTAGGAATTAGGTAGATTATAATGAAAATCAACATGGTGTTTGTAAGGGGAGATCTTTTTTTATTTTTTGTCGATATGTTGAGCCGTTTTCCAGATATGGGGGCTAAGTGCAAAAATTTCGTCGGATCATCACCAAACTTTGGATTTATATAAATTATGATGGTGAAAACAGAATTTCAATATGTCTACCCGTTTTACGATATATATTTGACCTTTGCCTAGGTAATAGGGTGTAGTATAGAAACTAAGTTCAAATTTATGTTATAGTCTCTCTTATGGGCTGGAAAAAGGTGCCGTAGTCTTTTATAAATAGAGGATGGACCGTAGCTCCTATATTGTTCTTGTAAACCTGTTGCCTATGTAATATCTGCTATGTTAAAAATGGGACGTAGTCTTTTATAAAATGTTTGGGTTAGGTATTTTCAGCTATATTAAATAGGGGACGAAAAAGTGCACTGGTCTAATCTCTGCTACGTTAAATAGGGTTTGCGAAAATGTATGTTTGTAAATTCTGCTATCTTAAATAGGGACTGGACCGTAGTCTTTGTAAAGGTTGAAGACGAGCTTCATAGCATTTTATGTGATCTCTGCTATGTTAAATAGGGGTTATGAAGATGTGTGGGGTAGGTAATCTCTGCTATGTTAAATAGGGGGCGTAGCCTTTCTTAGTGTTGGAGGGCGTCTGCTACGATACATAATGGTTGCAGAAAAGGTGAAGTAGCCTTTTATAAAATTTATACTATGTTAAACAAGGGTTGGAAAATGTGTTCGTAGTTTTTTATTAATATGGGATTCGAAATATGCATGTAGCCTTTCACGAACGGATGAGAAAATGTTTTCGTATCCTTTTATGCATTATGAACAAACAGGACGACACAGTGTATCATACAGCCCTGGAAAATCGACTCCTTGCTATCAGCCAGGTAGGGGTAAGTAGTGCAATTCCTCACAAAGTTATTTCAAGTGTCGGTACTACTACTCACATTGCAGCAATATACAGCCAGGAATCAAAACCAAGTAGCAAAATCTAAATGATAAGTTTGTTAATAGTGAATTCAAAAAAATGTTGAAAAACTATGTGATCGCTGGACATACTGACAGTAAATGTTGTTGTGACACAGATTCATTCTTAGGCATTATTAAAAGTGTTTGCTTACAAATAGCACGAGATTATAAACGAATACATGTTGTAACAAATTGCATGCATGATTTATGACAGGTTCCCTTGTTTGAAATGAGCTCTTGTAATTTTTAATATTTAGATACATTAAATGGTGAATATATATATAGCCTTTAACACTAATTCAAACTTTTAGCAAGGATGCATGGGCTGTGCCAGTGAAAATATATTAGGGAAAGAAATTTCATGGGTGTCAGTATTTAGTACTCAAAACAACTAGCTAAACACGATAGTTATTACAAATAGATAGGGATAAAGATTTCTACAACAAAGAGTTTACCAACTTAATGAAACAAGAGGTCTTAACGAAACAAACAATGCAGCCGTACAGTTACAGGAAAGACACATCGATTATAAATTTCACGCTTCAGACGCTTTGGTTGTTTGCTTTTGAAAATAGAGTTTAGTGAACCAAACGAACTCCACGCCATTTTACACCTTGTATTTATTTCTTCCGTCAACTTGGAAAACGAAGTGTTGAGCTAGCCTAGGTAAACATACTCATCGAATAAACCTACTATCTCTCCGTAAATCTATATTTCCTTCTTTTCAGCATGTTGAGTGCACATTGCTTTTCTTTTACTTAAATTCATTTTAAGGCTGATTTACGAACTCTCATTACACAACACTTCCATTCTGGCCAACGACTATATCATCAGCGAACCATAGGTGATTAAGGTAACCGCCACTTCATCGCAGTTTGAATTTTGGAACACTCTCTCCAGGACCGCACAAAACAGTTTTGGAGAAATTGAATCTTCTTGCCTTACTCATTTTCCAACTTTAAATCTTTCACTTTCTTGATGTAGATTAATGACGGACGTAGCAGTCGAGTAAATGTTTCGGAGTAATTTGATGTATGCATTTTCGATACTTTGATGTTCAAGAGCTTAAAGTACTGCTACCAACTAGACCGAATCGAAAGTTTTTTTTTTTAAATCTCTGAATCATAAACATAATGGAAGTTTATATTCATAAGTCCTTTCCATAACTTCTTTCAATGATTCTGTGTGGTCCATTGTGCTAAATCCACGACGGAATCCGCCTTGTTCCCTTCCCTGGTTAAAATCTATCTTTGTAAATATGATTCAAAAAATTACTTTGGTGAACATTTTGTATAGAAATGACAGTAAACTAATTGGTGTGTAGTTTGTAACGCATTCTTTATCCCCTATCTTGCACAACAAAACGATAACAACATTATTCTAACTTAACAGTATTTCTCGCTTCCTCGGGCACATACAGAGTAATTTTTCAAGTTCCACTTTCACCTTTTCACTTTTCAGTTGAACATTTGTGCTGTGAGTCCATCTTCTCATTTCGATTTTCCTTTCTTCATCCCTCGAAGTACTTTATCAACTTATATTTTTTTATTACTTCTGAGACTTCTACATAAATCTCTTCTGAATCCTTGTTTCCTAGTTCTTCTTCGGAGTAGTGCAATTATCTGTAGAAATGTTCAAATATTTTTGAAATTGCCTCCTTGTTTCGTGTTACGGTCCCCTCTGGTCCCTTAACTGCAATTATTTCATTCTTTCCTATCATGACCTGCTGTTTGATTTTCTTCAGGTATAATATTCCTTTAATAAATATGTTGTAATACAATCTAGAGATTTCAGTTTTCTTTTAAATTCTCGATGAAACACACAAGTGGTTCACGATTCAGGTTAACCAGTTGCAGGTTTTGTTCTTTTTTTAAATTCAGTAAATAGCGTATTACATTATTTATAAATATGCTGTGTTGAAATATAAAGGTTTGCAGACTTGATTCTCGATGATACACATACGTTAAATGAGTGTATATGCCTGTGTTTATGAATTTTAGACGACTTCAAAAAAGCAAAATGAAACAAAAACTAATCAGCGATTTAAGAATTAATAACATCCTATCTAGCAAATGTGTTTTGTCGCTTAAGCTCTATAAAACACATTAAAAGTAAGAATATTTAATGTTTGGGAGTTTTATTCTCTTTTTAATAAAATGATTATATTACCAGCACTTGTAATGAGCCTTTGGGTTGAATTTATCCTTGCAAATGTCAGTGAAAAGTAAAATGCAATAACAGCACTTTCGTTTGAAGCATCATACCTGCTATTGTGAGGACAAAAAACATCTAATGACATTATTATAGTTCGCCATTTCCCACACGAAGTGACATTTTAGGTCAAAGTAGTACAATTGTTAGTACTTCAAAGACTTTGGCAGGCCAATCAGCGTGTATTAGATAACACTAGTAAACATCATTTTTGTCACAAGGAATGTGAATAATGTTCTACACTATCGAGCTCAGTTTTCTTGTGACACGCAAGCCCCTCCTTATCGAAATCCTTTAAATTCCTTTGAAAATGGTGTATACGTGTTATACTCCTGTGGTTCAAATTGAGTAATCTACACGTCTAGCTATTCAAATGAAGTAAAAATGTGTGCGAATAATTAAGATAGATGCCCTAAGGCTAGAATCACTTATCAAGAAATGTAATGTTTGGCAACATTGCCAATGAGTCGTGCCTAAACATGTAGAATCATGTTGTGTTTGTTGCCACCGGCGTCGCACTATTGTAAGTTCTGATAGCGTGACAAGTCAGTGCGTTGGTTCGAGAAACTGTGTGTGCTGTGTTCATTCAAAAAAGAAAATACCTCGTAACTTTGAAAATAATCCTTAATTCTTTTTGCTATATCTGTGGAGAGGTGACTCTGAAATCGCAAAAACGACAGTTGACCCCCCTCCTTGTTGAAAAGTGCTGCGAACTTTATTTTGGATGCAATATTGGCGACCAAGACAAGAAATGCCCCCCCCCCCCACATATGCTGTTTGACATGTGTTAGATTCCTGACAGAGTGGTTCACGACACATGCCATGCGCTCTCCCCATGATTTGGAGGGGAAAAAAGCAGATCATATAACAGACTGTTATATTTGTCTAAAGAATAGCTTGAATCACGCCAAAATCAAAGAATGTTATATACTCCAATGTACCATCTGCTATGAGACCTGGGTGCCACAGTGAGTTACTGTCGGTACCTGTGCTTCCAGAAAACGTTACATTGAGTGAAGATGATTCCGAAAACGTATATGAAGAAGATGTCGGAGGTGGAAGAGCTACCCATAAAAGCCCAACATTTAAAGTTCCATGTAAATCAAATGTACCACACATTTTGAAAGAAGGGGATCTGTACGATTTTGTTCTTGATTTAAATTTGTCGAAGCAGTAGTCTGAGCATTTAGCTTTGCGAATGAAGGGATGGAACCTTTCTATCGATACGAAACTGAGTGTTTTTTCCTGACCGTTACGCTATTTTTCTGGATATTTCTGGAAGGAAGGTGACATTGATTTGTAATATTAGCGAGTCCGTTATGGAGATTATTGGACATGCGCACAGTGTAAATGAGTGGCATATGTTAATATATTTCAGCAAAGTTAGCCACAAATCAGTAACTCTCAACAATGTGAACAAATTGCCTATTGTTCTATTGCCAACCCAAGTAACGTTAAGGAAACGTAAGAGACTTAAAAGTGCTTATCACACTTATTCAATATGAAACTTACAACTGGAAAATAGGTGGATATTTAAAAGTTATTGCGATTTCCATTAGCATGCAACTGAGATGCATAATGCAGTGCTTCTTTCTATGGAAGTGGGACAGTAGAGACAGAAAAATACACTATAGTTGGAAAAATGGCCTGCTCGCAATGAAACTTTGCCTGGACAATATTATCTTGCAAACACCCGTCTTGTTGACTCTAAAATGTGTATTTACCTGCACTGCACATTAAATTGAATGTAATACAAATTATGTGAAAGGTATGGACCAAACATCATATGGATTCATGTATTTGCGACAGAAGTTCCCAAAGATCAGTGATGCCAAAATAAAAGGAAGAAATGGACCACAACATGAAATTAATGAATGATGTAAATTTCTTTGAGTCGTTGAGTTATATTTAATAAAATGGCAGGCATAAGGCAGAGTATTAACGTAATATTGTACATGAACTAATGAGATCATACCACTATATGGGAAGTAACATGTCACTTAAACTGCATTTCGTGAATGATCAGTTTGACTTCTTTCCTGTTAACCTTGGTACCATTAGTGACGAACAAGGTGAACGCTTTTACCAGGATATTTATGAAATGGAAAAGCATGATCAAGGTAAGTGGAGTGTAGAAATGTTGTCCTACTACTGATGAACCTTACGACGAAACGTTCCTGAGGCAAAGTTTTGTACGAAATCGAAAAAATCTAGGCATATTTCCTACATTTTTTTACTTCTATGTTCCTAGATTCTTGCCAACAGTTTCCTGCTAATTTCTTGTCAAGTTCTTACCAAATTTCTTAGCCCTTACGTACAGGGCTATTGTTGAGAAACCATGACCATATGGCAAATACATACAATACGGAGGCTCGAACACATATTAAAAATCATATGAAAACCGAGGCCCATGAAAAAATTCTGAAATTCTGGATTCAGGGGCGAACTATCTTTCAGAAACATTTTTTTTCTGTTGCCAGAAAAAAAAGTAAAGTAGGCTAATCAACGAAAATATCGAATTTTGCCCTGAACATTGATACTTTCTAGAAGTTTCGCAGACTGAAGATATCGACTACCAGATTAGTTTTCACAAGCTACTATGGATGTCAAATGGAAATTTGAAACACCTCTTGCGTTTGTGAAACTTGACCAAAAAAGTATATTTGGTCCACGCTTCTGCTATCAAAACCGGTTATTTTAAATATAAAGTATTAAACAGGATTACATAACACTGTTTTTCTTTTTTTGTTTTGATGTTGCTGTATTCATCACATCGATGTTGTGTGAGGAGACGGTGTCTTGTTTAGCTTCATACTCTTGTTTCTGTCCTAGTTTCGTGTCTTTCTATTTGGGTATGGTCTTTATGCTTCAAAGCACTTTTGGTAAACTATAAATTGAAATAAACATATTTCTAACGTTTTTGTTCATGTTCTGTACTTACTCATCAATCTTAAACTATTCAGGAGACGTTCGTTCGTCCTAAAAGACAGTCATTTAATAGCCCATGTAAAACTCGTGTATTAGCCAAGGATGCATTCACTTACTCTATAATTTCCAATATCTTCGTTATGGGAGATATTAACATAGCCGTTCATTTCAAATGTGTATTTTCTCCTTGCAGCAAAGATTATTTATAAAATCAATTTAAATTAGGATGCTTGTAACATGATATTCGATATGGATCCATTAACTGACAAATAATTAATTATCAAATCCTATAAAATATATTTTACAACATATACTTACTTGATTACTCAATGGTTTACGGAACATGCAAGTTCATCGGCGCAGTAGCAAACGTTCTCCACAGCATTCAAACTTAGGCAAGATTATGGCAGTTTTCATCACAAATTTCTACTTCACCAAGATTCGTTTTAATATTATCTTCCAAACATCGTCTCGGGCTTCCAAAAGTTCTCTCTCCCCCGGCTTACCAACAACGATGGAATATAATCTTTGTTTCCCCCCAATTGAGCTACGTGCCCTGCTAACTTTAGTCGTCGCTATTTAATTTTTCGCACACCAATTAATTCATAAAGTCCGTGAAACGTTTCATAATACATTCTAATCCACTTCTAAGTTATTTCGTCCCGTTTCGAAACTTACATCCTTTTAAGGCCTTACTTCCAAATACTCGTAATTTATGTTCATCTGCTATGGTCGTACTCTAACTTTCCCATTCGTAGAGTATAACCGGTAGAATAACCGTTCTGTACATTTTCAATTTCAACTTCCTTGATATTAATCGCGACTTTAAGAGTTTCCTGACTGACAAAGAGACTTACGTAAGTGTAACTCAGTAATTTTAATAAAACTTTGCATACTTGTAGAACATCGAAAAATAATCGACACATATTTTTCATTTCGACAATGGTGAGGCCTAATGGTAGAAACCACCTTGTTAACTTTATCGGTGGTCTCCAAGCATACCAATTTAAAATAAACAATACTGTTATGGGAGGTTAGGACAGCTGATTCACAATCGGACGTCAAAAGTACAAAATTAAAAATAACGGATCCAGTATGCTGATTACCATTAGAAAAAGTCGTCTGGTTTGAAATACTCTGCAGTTAGCCAAGAAAAATTATAGTTGACAAGGGTTACTGCGAGAAGGTGGCAGACCAATTTTAAACCGCTTTCTGTACTGATGTTAACGAGATGCTTCATTAAAGTAAGTCTCGTTACCTCTCATTATTCGGTGTGCTGATTTATATTGAGTGATTTCGCCTCTCACTAGTCGGGGTGCTTATTTATAGTGTTTAATAGTATATTTGGGTTCCGTGTTAAACACTGAAAAACACAATAGACGCTAAATTGAGAAAGTAGGTTTAATTGATAATACAATTTGTTCCTACTTCAACTCTGATATGCGAAATTGTCTTCATTTTCTTTAGCGTTAAAACGGATTTTTGAATGTAATAGTGATGCTGAAAGTAGGATAAAAATTTCGACTCGTTTATATAACTACAGATTAAATCTAACGGGCGATTGGTTGATGATTGTAATGACATACAAAGACAAAAATAATTAAGATCCACTCACTGATTCATAATCAGTTTTCGGAACCCAGATTTGCAAATCTCATTAGGTATGCGCGGTACAAAACGGTTATTTGGAAGAAGAAACACATGAGTTTGAAAATCCGGTAACATTTTGTTACGAACCTTGTGCAGTATTTTGCGATTTGTGAACAGGTATTGCCGTAATAAAGTGTGCGTGGTGTAAACTGTGTTTATGAATCATACACTTGTTTACGGAATATCATTATTGTAAAACATTTTCGCCATAAATTAATAAATATAACAATTGTGGGTCTATGAAGTTCTGACATAGTGAGAGGCGAAGGGACTCTCTATAAATAAGCACCCCGAATAGTGAGATGTGACGAGACTCACTTTAATCAAGCACCCCGTTAACATCACTACAGGAAGGGTTTTCAAATCGGTCTGCCACCTTCTCGCAGTAACCTCTAACAACTATAATTGTTCTTGGCTAGCTGCAGAGCTTTTCAAACCAGACGACCTTCAGTAATTGTAATCAGCATTTTTTATCAGCCATTTTGAATTTCGTACCTATGACGTTCGATTCTGAATCAGCTGTCCTAACCAGTATTGTTTCTTCAACATTAAATGATTGTTTAATGTCTATACTTGGAGACCACCCCTAAAGTTCACAGAGTGGTTTCTAATCCTAAACCAGCACCATTGCCGAAATAAAAAAATGCGTGTTGATAATTTTACGATGTTCTACAAGTATGCAAAGTTTCATTAAAATTGGTAAGTTACACTTCCGTACGTCTTCTTGTGAGTAGAAACATTAGTTGTCCGATGCTAATATACATTTTATTTCTTCCTTTACCTCATTTTAGCTTGTCACATATGATCCTAAGTATTTAAATATGTTTCCTTTTTATTACGTTTCCAATCTTAATTGTTATGTACCTTTTTTAATCATTCCCAATTTTTCGGATTGTTATGTTTTTTTGGTTTTCTCGATGTTTGCCGGCAGACCTATCTCATTGCACTGTTGTACAGGTATATTAGAGTTACTTTGTAGTTCATTAATATCAACCTCTATTAAATCAACATTATAAGCATACACGAACAGTTGATTCAAACCATTCAATGCTAGCCCCACTTTATCTTCTTTCATGCTCTGAATCGCATATTCAGAGGCAAAGTTAAGCTGTAATGGTGATAATACATCACCTTATTATCACTATCCGTTGAAATCCTTGAAACTAAATGGCATATTATTACTTATTCGCAGTCTATTTATGAGGTCGTTGAGACACATCCTCACAAATATAAACTTTTTTAGGATGCCAAATTGTACCGGAATATTGAACAGTTTATCCTCTTGATATTTATATTCTTCCTTAAAATCAATTAATACCTGGTGAATAGTCTCGATGTATTGCCATTTCCTCTCTAATATATATCTGGTAAACCGTAGATCTATTTATTCTAAAACTGCAATCGTGATGTCCATTTATTTCATCTACGTATACATTTAGGCTAGTTAGCAAGATGTTACCCGGTTGCTTGTTACATACTAGGAGTAACGACATTCCACGGTATTATTACAGGCACCTTTTTATAAACCGAAACATTTATTGATCATTTATTTTCCTTTGGAAGCTCCTTCTTTCTCCACACAGCACTTATATATTAATGGAGATAATTGATTAGTTCCGTCCCACTCGATTAAGTTAATTCCATTTGAATATTATCTAGTCCTGTTGATTTGAATTTTGTATTTTCTTTTACCGACATTGAGACCTCGATCTCGCTAGGTTCAGGTATCGACAGTTCTTCTGTATATTTTAAATTCGTCTGTTTTCCTCTTGTGTATGAATTAAGAAGTTTTTTCGAATTATGTTTCCACAGAACGATAATTTTAGTTGGATAGACCTGCAGATCGCCGCGTTCAATTCTGATAATCCCTCATCTAGGCTGGTAATCTTTCCTTACGAGTTTACGCCATTTGCATAGATCTCGTATGTTATTTGACTTACCGTCTTCCTCTATCTCCTGAATCTTCTTCGTCAGATATCCTCGTTTTTCCTTCTGAACCCGAATGTGGCGTTGCGTTTTGCGTTACTGTAGTGGTTGGTATATACTGCGCCTTTAATACCACGTTCCTCATGAAGTTTAAATCATTATTCATCAAACCACGCCTTGTTTTCCAGATGTTCGTTTTTACATAAATGTTCTTTTGCTAAGCCCTTCACTGTTTCACGAATTGCCTCCCATATGTCAATGGCATGAATTTTATTATTAATGCCATATTTATTACTGCTGGTGTCTCCTAAAATTCGAACTTCTTTGAGATTTCCAATTGGTAATCTGCTCTTATTCTCGGATAATCTAATCGTTTAACTTCGCAATTCAGTTAATTTATTCCTTTGCCTTCTCTGTTTGCGATGCATAACTTTCTCTTCACTTTTGTGATCACCGAATGATGGGTGATGTCAGCTTCCGCTCGTCTATAAGACCTAAAATACATAATGTTTCTTTGTTTTCGTATATCTACTAATACTAATCAATATCTTTGAGAGTTTTGACAGTCAGAAATTCCCATGTGTACTTGTGTAATTTTTTGTGTTCAAAAATTTTTGTATTTCAAAGATTGTGTTAATGATTTTCTACATCGCGAAAGTTATCAGTAATCCATTGCTGTTCCTGATTTCACGAAAGCTGCATATGTCTAAAGTATGTCTATAGTTAACCTCCGTCGATACCTTGCAGTTGAAATCACGTAACACCATTTTCGTATTATACTTCGGATCTTCTCTTAAGATGTAACTTCGTCATTATCATTAGACTGCTCAGTCAGAGCATATACATTTATTAAAACCGTGCTGCCTGATCAAGTACGTATCGTATCGTACGCTAGTATTTCGTTTACGAACACTATATTCTGCACCGCTGTAAGGGTAATTTTCTTAGGAATACTGTAAGTCTGAGACATCAAATACAAGTTGAAGTGCTACGGACCAATCTTTAGTAAGGAATGAAAACTAGCCGGTGTTCTCTGCTTTCAATGGTTGGACTAAAAAAACTCCCATACGCGTGCTGGGCTCTCACTGAAAAGTGCGAGTCAGACACGCGTATAGGAGGTAGTTAGTCCAACTATTCATAGGAGAGCAGTTCTCCGGAGCAGAGACATTTCCATGTGTACTTGTGTACTTTTTGTGTTCAAAGATTTTTGTATTTCAAAGATTGTGTTAATGATTTTATACATCGCGAAAGTTATCAGTCGTCCATTGCTGTTCCTGATTTCACGAAAGCCATATATCTAAAGTAGGTCTATAGTTAACCTCCGTCGGATCTTCTCGTTAGATGTAACTTCGTCGTTATCATTAGACTGCTCAGTCAGAGCATATACATTTATTAAAACCGTGCTGAATGATCAAGTACGTATCGTATCGTACGCTAGTATTTCGTTTACGAACACTATATTCTGCACCGCTGAAAGGGTAATATTCCCGTTCCGAAATCATAAAACTGTATTCCCCCACAGTAGAAAGTGTACTTGACCTGACGGATGTTAGATTGACCCTCCCAAATGTCTTCATGTATCACTGATATGTTTAGCTCATACTTCGAAGTCTCGAGTACCGTCACGTGAAGAGAACCCGTCTTTTATAGCGTTCGTACGTTAGACGTACCTATTCTAAGGGCTATCTTAATCGTTTTCTTGGAGCCCCCTGAAGCTGGCCTCTCCTGGAGAACCGAATGAGGGACTAGTTTATCTTCGGAATATTTTACCCCAGGAGAATCCCTGAACCATCTGTTACTATTTGTTTACATCCTTTAGAGGAGTATAATTGTTTTCTCGATGACTTCGCAGTAAATACACACTTTCAAAATGTCGTCTTCTGTCCACCTTTGAAGTCATTCATCTTCAGCCTCACGCTGCTTCCCTTCACCATGATATTTTGTTCGGGATTATCTTGCCCTAGCCATTGTAGATTTCTCTGTTAACTGGAATGCAGAAGTTTAAGTTTTGGCTTGCCCGGGAATATTTCCGGTACTCACCATATTTTTTTCATCAATACCCTATCCGCCTCCTGGGGAAGCACCTGGTGGAAAACCACTAACTCAACTCGGCATTTACAATATAAACCACTTAAAATTAATGGATACTTGATGTTTGATAAATATTTCATAGGACTTCATAAATATTTTCATCAACACAACCATACTATTACAGCACTCATATAGTATTATCACTAGTTATACTCTTATAACAACGTTTAAAAATATTATTATAATTGTTAGTTAATGTTTGGTCGCTTCTAACTTAATTACATTATGACATCTGTTTAAAATGTTATAAAGTGTATTATTTTGGGTGATTTGTATAACTTATGACCGGATTCTTCATTCACTCAATGGAAAATAGTTATTAAATATATATTTTAGTGTACATAACAGCGAAACTTGTGTTGTCATTTCGAGTAATAGTCTACTGTACAATATAAAATACTACCTTAAATTAATATAGATTAATGTTTATTATCTCGGCATCCTTCGAAATGAATGCGCATTATGTCTTGTGAATAATACTAGTTCAACAATGTAGTTGAAGTAGTGTTTGTGGTCACTCGACAACTTTCTAAGTGATTATACAAAATTTACTTTCGAAACTTTAAAAACAGATTCAATTGTAACGTACCCTATGTCTGTATCGGAATTCCAAGTACCATCTTTGTTTTCATTTTGATCCTCTCCATCTTCTTGCTGTTTAATTTGACTGCGTAGCCAGGCTTCATACACTTGTCTGGGACCGTTCGGAGCTCGAGTGTTTCCGTTTGTACCAACCAAAATGAAGTTGACGTTGTTGCTCCGCTTTCTTTGGATTATATCTGGATGACTAGATTCTCTCCTAAAATTTGTTTCATGTTTCTTGTTTAACAAGAGCAATCTCGTTAACAAAATGTTAATAAAATAATAACCAATCTCTGCGATTGAAAGTAGACTTCCTCCGAAAAAGAAGCTACAAATGCTGCCTAATGATACTGCAACGTAGAAAAATAAATCATTGACATTTGTAAACTATTACATTTTTAGGAAATTGCAGAAATAAATAAGGTGTTCATAAGACATTAGATTACAAACAAGACACAATAAATGCATTTTAATGCTATTCGGTTATTAATATCGTTTTGTTATGAAGCATTAAAGACATGCATTCAAGTTAGTCACTGCTACTGAAAATATATGGCAATAGATAATTTTATATCGAATTGTCATTAAGTTTAATGCTATGTAGAAAATACATTTGAGAAGTCCAATACACAATTAGAGAAGGAACTGAACCAAGTTTTACATTGCGTAACTTAACAGAATATATTGTTAGCTATGTTTGGTGACTAACGTTCGAGTTTTACATTCTAATTTTGCCATTTAATTAGAATATATAATGACTGTTCCCTAGGAAAGAATATATGGCATAACGGTCATCCGAATCATTAATATGGCGAGCGTCGTGTCATATTTTGTAACTGAAGTGGGAAACATAGAAAGCATAATTTCCTTAGTACACGGTTACTACAACGAAATTAAAAGTATCAAAGAAGAAAATATATTTATAGTGTTAACGTACGTAAGTACATTTTAATGGAAAGGGGGTAGGAAAGTATGCACAACGACATGGACTTTCTCTAGTAATATGCAAAATTAGAGTGTAAACCCTTCAATAGAAATTACTAAAAATATATCTAAAAAATCCATACGGTAAAAAGTACGTTACTAAAGCTCAGTTCACGTAATTTACATGACAACATAAGTTAACTTAAGATGACTAATACCGTTTTCTACCCTTAAATTCATTTTATAATCCACATGCTCCATTGAACGTAAGTTTTAGAAGCCAATGTTGGGGTGTGATTTTAATAGTACTTCTTGATATTAGGGAGTAGGGTTCGAACCATACTGTGAGAGAATACTCCTACTCTGAGTAAAAACACCAGAGATGCAAAAAGTTCAGCCGAATTCGGCAAGTCTAAAAAGTTGTATAATGGACGCGGATGAACCAAGTTCCTTGGAAACATCATGTAAGAGGAAGACTGGAAGTTGGCATGACGTGGCAGGGTTGATGATCTTATAGCCATGACGCGGTTGGTGGCCTAAAACCACCACGCTCACCACCACAAAACCCTAAGGCTCGACCATGAACATTGCCACCTCGCGCCAACTTCTAGTGTTCTTACATGCTGTCGCCAAGGAACGTAGCTCATCCATCCTTCATTACACCACGTTTTAGGGCTGATGAACTTGGCTGAACTTTTTGCTCCTTTGGTGATTTTGCTAGGATTTCACAGCTTTCTGTACGTCTATAATGCACACACACACACATATATACATATATATATATATATATATACCCTTCTCTTTGATGCAGGTACTGACCCAAGACAAGGTGGTGGGCTACGCCCCAACGCGGGAAGTTTTGCAGGCCGCGTCCGCATTATTGTAACAAGATTAGATTCTCGGAATGACTGCGCTCCCATGGTGCACTTCTACCCCATACCCCGGGGATTCGCCCCCATAGGGAATGTTTGTCCTATTTATTGCAACCTACTAGTGATGGTACACATTCATACTGAATTTCTTTTCTCTAGCTTCAATAGTTTGAAAAATGAGTTTTGGCGCGGCCATTTTGAGCTAATAATTGCGACTTTTTAACGTTTGCTTGTACTGTCAAGACCAATTCATTATAATACTATTTTATCACAAATGTATATTATATAGCTAAAACTTTGTGGAGAATGAATTTTTGGAGTCCGCCATTTTGTATCACAGATGGCGTCTATGGAGAAATTTTGTAACATTTTTGTAACCTACTAATGATGCTCTACCGTCATAATTTCGCTTTCCTATCTCCAGTCGTGTAGGCTATATAATATATTTTTTTTTTAATTTACGTTTGGCGGTAATTCTTAATCCAACATACGGACTTTTTCAAAATGTTGGAATTTTCCTTTATATGTTGATCATCCTCCATCTTAATGAAAAATTTCATGTTTTCTCTTATTTCGAACGCAATAAACAATATGATGAGTCTGCGAATGAAACAGTGAGCATAAAATACGTAATTCCAAGGAGCCACATCTCGAATATGCTCTAAGCTATGAATATGAAATTTTGCATTCCTTCACATATTTGACACATCTCCTTAACGGGCTTCGATTCCGCCGATTCGTTCCTGTATAACATGTTTCTGGTAGTGAAGATGTTTTGTGACGCAAAACGTAACAGCATGTACTGCCGTGCATGTTGATTTGGCTAAAACAAGTGCTTTATTTAATCTCTTAAAAATGGTCAGAAAATTGAGAAACGTTCCTATGTCGAGCAGTCTCTAAGCGAACGCCATTTAGAATATGGCTAAAAAAAAAATGTTCGTATTTTCGACTTCTGCAATTCGATTACAACAACTATATTTTTAATAGAAAAGAATATGAAGAGCAGAATACAAATTGATGGCTTAAAATCAGAGTAAACCAAGCACCGTAAACGAATTATTGCATAAATAAAGGATATAGTTTCAGCTTCCCATAAGACTTTGCACAAAATAGAAATATGTTGTCGCTGTTTTCACAGTTTATTTGTGCTGAATGACGTTCTTCGTTGCAGGATAAGCAATGTACCGAATGAGGAACCAGAAAATTGAGTTAACTAAATATCAGCTTTGAGCGGACCTTTCTCTCTCTCGCTTTAAGCGATCCTAATGTTCTTATGAGTTTCCTTACAAGCAGTATCGGAGCCAGGATTTAACAACAGAAAACATTTTTTTAATTACCTTATACTTCAAAAAATAAAAAGTGTAGCGTGGACATCATCACTTTCTATCTTAATGGTAGCGGAAGTATAAGCCCCAAATTGCCCCTGTGGTCCCAATCCTGCTCATAAGGGTTCCCATCGTAATGCAATAGTCAGAAAACTATTTCAAATATCGCTATTTAATTTTATGATAGATTGCCCTGTAATTATCAAGTTTCGTAAGTGAAAAAGCGTGTATATAAAGGCGAAAGCTACATAAGATTCAGTTTAATAGAAAAACAAGGTCTGGTTAAAACGCTGTTTTATATCTTAGTAAATTGTAAATTGTTCAAAAGAGATAAAACATTCAGATTTAGAATTAATATATAAATCATAGTGTCATTCTTGGTATCAGGAAGTACCAGAAAATATATATCTTATTTTAAAGACCTTGATTATGGAATTAAAATATTTGTGGATTGCAACTAACATATTTAAATATGTATAGTATTTTCAACATAAGGCACAGTGGGCTAGAAGCTAAAACTAGCTAGACAAAATTCATTTTCCCAACATTATTATTACCTAATGTTTTATGTTACGGCATAATCAAGTAACTGTTTTACATATCTTTGCGCGTAGAACACCAGTGATTATTCAACGTATGGCACAGCAGCCCACAGAATGTTACTGGTAATCGTAATATGCAAATGCAGTCAATTATGTCGCTGGTGAACGAAAAAGTTAAACGCTGTGTAAGTGAGAGGTTGTAGAATATTTCTACATCGGAAAGGTATTTTCTGATATGTTTTTGCCTTGTGTATGTGTGTATCCCACGAATAATTCTGGTAAATGTACTTTGGTTCGTATAGAAGTGAACACGGTTATATATAGACAATCTACAATAGCTTTGGGAGACATGCTTACGTACAAAAAGTTCTGTGACTGCCCGTGCTTTCAAACTTGAGCAAGTCTCCAGTTTAAATCATTGTCTTTATTGCTCTTGCAGCAATTCGTGCCTTTATGCGCCCCTTTTGTGGTAACAAGTTGTTTTGACGTGGGCTTCAGTCAGATATGACAGTTTCACTTACGTATATGTAAACATTTGAAGTTATATGGATAGAGCTTAGCGGTTTTTCAGAACCCACTATTGTCTTTTTTTATCATTGGAGGTAACAAATAATTGATTTCGTCGTTACTGAACAGTTTTTATCAAACACCATGCTATCTAATCACGTACAACATGTTTGGCCGAAAAGTATTAAGACATATCAGGAAGGACACGCTATGAAATATTCCTGCAAGTAAATTTAAGTGATGTCCTCAATCACCTTCTGGTCAGTTCGGATCCATTTATAAGTTATCTTTCCAAAACGCCGAAGATATAATGGTATCCCTCCCACATATAGTGAAGAATTTCCTAAATAAGCTAGAAATCCAGTTACAGTTCGAGGAGTTTAATGAAACAAGAAAATGATGACGAAGATGGTGAGTTTCCTCCTTGTTCTTCCTGCTGATCATTCTGACTTGCGATTTTAATAAGGCTGTAAAATGGTCATCTTATAATTGTTAAAAATCGATTAACTCTGTATTTTGGTCCGTTTTAGTAAATAATAACATCGTGCGTCTCGATTTTCTTAGCTGTTAAGCGTTTAAAATACACAAACATCAATGACCCACCCATGATTAGCTTCCAGGAACTTGGAAACGCTTGCCTGATGCATGAGATCACACGATTACCATCGTCGGCTTTTGTGGTTATTGTTTAACACGGTAACGTATACACACACTAACGTTACATATTTTGTTGTTTCATTCAGGGGAATGTTTCCATCATTTACCATCAATCTTTGTGTTTGTTTTTTCAAATTTATTTTACCAGTCATGAAATCACTTTACGCATGTGAAGTTACTCAGTCCAGCGATCGTAATTTTGTCCTGCTAGATTTCATTTCTGGCCCACGGTGCAGTGTTTCCAACTGCCAAAGAATTAAACTCCATGAATTCATCTTCACTGGTTGCCACAATTTGATTTTAAGTACTGGACAATCTCGCTAAATGAACGAAAAGGATTGGCTTGAATATGTTTACAATATGAAAAATAGTCATACGTTCAATGCCACTTGGACTGCAGTTTACCCTTCAATATTATCAGAATACCACTGTTCGTGTTGACCTTAACTCACAGTTGTCACTGTTTCATGGAGACTCAACTTCACGCTCTATAATGTATCACGTGGTTCATATTTATTTAATACATAACAAATTACTTAAGCTCAGGTCAAATTCGAATCCTGCATGAGGATCAGTCTTATTTTATTTGCACCAGGGAAATAAAATATTCAGTGGTTCTTTCTCATCTGTATCAAGAGCAAACTGTGTACTTAATCGTATGTGTGTTCCATTTCATTCATCAAGCAGTAACCAAGATATTTGTGAGAATTTCTGTATGGTTCTGTCGGGATCGCCGACGTTGTGAAAGAAAGTTACAACTGAAAGGTGTGCTCAATCGTACCTTCAAATTTGCTATGTGGAAACGAACATGCATTGCGTATTAAGACGTACAGTAGCTGCATTCGCTTCAATGCCTGATGATGATAACAAGAAAAGTGATACCACCAAGTTACTTCAAGATTGGTTTTAAGAGCAATATAATCTTCTAATTTCGAATGTTGTCTACTAGCCCTGCATCTTCTTACTCAAGTCCTTTATATTCGATCAATTAATGAGGCCAATTATGATTTTTCCAAGCACGCTTAAAACAGTAAACAATCCCTGATAGTAGAAAAAAATATGTTCAGGTCATAACAAAGCTTTTTTTACGACAAAGCAGGGATCGCTAACGGAACTCTACAACATTCTTCCAAAATATTTTCAGAAAACCGCAGTCGAGGGATCGTGAAATATCTCTGCCGTTCAAAATCAAAACGAAGAAGAATAAATAATTAATACTATTCAAAGTCTGATAAAACATGGTATTTACCTTTATAGGTTACTCTATTAGAGCATCTGTCACGTTTGATGTATCTATATCATTTACGTAATCGTATCTTTCTCGTTCCCGGGAAGCAGTCAGAATAAATACGATCATGCCTTCTGTAAATTCTAATTATTTTGGGCATGGAAAGTCTCCGCAATTTTCCCCATTTTCGGCTCTGCCTCTAGGGCACGTATCCTATTTGATACATCTGAACTGAAAGCAAATAATTGAATATCCGAATTTCCTCTAAACTTGTTACAGCCAAGTAATCAATTATTTCTAATTAGAATTTGTAGCTCTGTGTATTTTAAATGACTAATATCCCGCCACATATACAAAAATATTACAAATATTACATAATAAATTTTAAAATGTATAGATCAAATTTCACAGTGTGGGCGAGGGTTGGAGTTCAAGCCTTGCATTCACATCAACTGCAATGTTTCTTGAGAATTTCTAGCAATATATGACAATGGTATGTCTGTGACACTATGCCTTGTCTACTGTACATATATATATTTTCTATAAAAAGTTCATTGATGGCCATCCATTGCACTTCTATGTACGGGTTCTCTGATTGTATAGCTGTCAGCTCACCGTATATGTTTAATATTTAGCACTTATTCTTGGGTTCAGAACATAAATGTTTTCTATTCACATTTTTTTCAGCTCTAAACCACAAACACCTGGAGGAATCGTGAGCAATTTTCTGCGGTTTTCGACCTAATCTGTGTTCCTTCTCTCTTTAACAGTCACTCTAATATAAAGGAATACAAAGGGCGAAGGGGTTCAAGCTTTGGAATTCTTCTTTGAAAATGTGTCAACGCCAGAAAATGGAGGAATATTTCTGGCCGACTCTATCAATAATTAGTTAACCACAAGTTGTAGGGAACCTGCTGGAGCGAATTCTGCTTTATTTTAATATATGAGCACCACAACTTGTGAGGATGTGTACATCCTTCGTTAAGTGGTTTTCAGAGACTCCTTGAGACTCAAACATTCTAGTAATAGTCCCTAGAAGTGACACATTTTTGGACGGACACCCTTCCAAAATCTGACCGGACCAACTGCTGTTGCTTGGTTTGTAGTATTTTTAAATTTGATTGGTATGGGCTTCGTTTTCTTATTTCTTTCTGGTGTGTTTGATTCTTCAGAATGGTCTTTTCCGTAGCTCTTCCTTTTTTGTCTCTTTCTGTGTCTTTTATTCAGTTGTATTTGACTATTTGTGTATCCGTGTCTGTAGTTAGCACTCGTATCTAGTGGGTATGATTTCTTATTTTTTGGTCCTAAAAGACACTAATCTCTAACATCGTTGAGGTGTCCTTAACTTTTGTGAATTGCCTTTGAATATTCCTTATGTATATTCCGAAGGTGGTATCATGAGTTTCTATACGTTTGCATATTTGTATAGACCACAAGTACTGTTTCTCCTGCAGCTACCTCTCTCCTCAAGAATCATTTTCTTGTCATCATATGTAATGTAATATTAAATATTAAAATCAACTAGTTTCTTTTATTTATGAAGAAGCTGGTTACTAGGGTACCTGAGTGGCAGTTTTGCATATGCCTTAATGCATTTGTAACATTCATACTGAAATTATTGTTTTATATAGATAATATGAGTTAATGGGTGGTTAATCTTTATATATATATATATATATGTATATATATATACTCTTCTGGTATTAATTTTATATTTTCTGTAGGAAGTGAGGGTTTTGTTTCTGGTGGTTCAATACTATGATTTGCTTCACGTTTGTCTAGTAGATAGGTTGGACTCTCCATTATGCGAGTTATTGATGTGCCCTTTTTTACAACGCTTGTCTCAAAACTGCCTGGGGTTCAGTATTATAGTTGATTTGGTTTTCCCTTAAAACGACAAAATTCGCATTTCATGATTGGGCCTCTCTCTATCTCTCTTTTATTTTCTGTAGTTGTTACAGGTGTTTGTTTCATTCATGTAGCTTATTACCGGTTTGTGCGCAGTTCCAGTTAGAATCGAATGTATTTGAGAATTTCATACATTTGAAGCTCAAGCTACTTAAAGTTTCAAGCTCCATCCTCATTCCATGAACAATACTAAAACAGTATTACATTTTATTTCCAAATATGGTTGCAGATTATTAAAATGATGAAATATTGTAACAATACGATGTACCTGCCAGTTCATTATTTCTATCAAATTTTCAAGCGTACTACGTTGTAAACATCTAAACAATTCCAAAAGGAAGAATGTAAATGACTAAGACAGTGACGCATGCGAATAATTTGCATTTAGTAAATGTTGACGCAACCTATAGGATATCTTTTCAGAAATTACGTCATATCCCCGACATTCGGAAATACATCTCTTTGAAACTTACACATCCTTAAATTTGAATACTTTCTGATGATGTAATGCAAAGATTAATGCAATACTAATGACAAAATAAAATTATCAAATATTTACACCTGCACCTTGCATTACTTTGCCCATTACAACTCGCCATCTTGAATTGCTGATATCTTCCCATTCCGTCATTTTAGTAGACAAAACAATTGACAGTTTTGGCAAGACACAATGAAGCACATAAAGAAAACAAATAATGCGAATTGGTTTAATCTGCAGTTTTTATTTTTAAAAAAATGACAAATTTGTGTATTCGATTTGATAGTCGGCGACCGAAGAGAGGATTTTTAGACATTCTGCTACGGTTATAATTTTATCAGGACAAAATATTGAAGA
>JAGDQP010031215.1:0-22073 GCA_022664845.1 Lepisma saccharinum
AATTCATTCTTCCACAAAAGTCGAAAGATCTGTCAAGAGTTCAAATTAATTGAATTATACAAATTATCTTTAACAGAGAAAAAACAAAACTACCTTCAAACAAGTGAAGGCATATTAGTGCTTACCCTGGCCCAGTTGGGAAAAGTATAGTCACAATAGGCCCAGACCCGACAAGAACCCGAGAAGTTCTGGCAATTTTTGGCCCGAGTCAGAGCTCCCTACAGTAGAAGGCCAGAGGGTACTATGTGGCAATGCAGCATCATGTGAAGCCTGCCGGCTGATGTAGTACGTCGTCTACTGTATTACCTATGACCGGGAACTTATGAATGGATTCTAATAAATCGCACACATAAATCAAACTGTTGGGTTTAAAACATTTTGTGAAATACGTTGCGTGTGATTTCAGATTCATTCTCTTCGTACGAGGAGGATGATAAAATGTTTTTAGGATACTCAAGTTCGAGGCGCATCCCAACAATCCGGATACATCCAAACTATTTTGAAAATTTGGAATTATGTTCATTTCTTTACAAGGTTCAAACTTACGAAAGAAACCGTGAAAGAAATAGTTCCTCAATTTGATGACATTTTGGAAACAGTCACACTTTTCATGTTATTTCACTATTTTCTGTCGTAATTACTAGGTATGTTTTATAGTGGAAGTTGCACCATTGTAATCTAAGCAAAGTTCAATTAACGTTGCATACTAAATCTGAAAATGTATTTAAAACAAAAAAAAGCGTGAAGTTATATCAATGGAGCAGTCTCGCTGAATTTCCATCTATTTTATAACATTCGGACTACGAGAAGGTTCTAGATCCCTGATCCGTCTACGTATTTGTATAATTACCAACTTAGTTCCTTACAGATGTATTTATTACCCTATCTAGACATTATTTACACAACACTGAATTCTTTATCACGCTACGTGTAAAAGAACCTTTCTCAAACATTATTGCTTAATTCATCTAGACGGGCAAGTGTCCTAGAACCTTCACGTACCATTCATAGCGTTGTTCCCTGGAATGATATACTACGATACAGTCTAGATAGGAAGAGAAGCTAACATTTAGAATACACAGTAAGAACGTCCACAGTTAGCCCTTTCTGGTGGAGTTTACGAGACGTACTTCAAAAGGCACTTTTATAGGAAAGTTCCTTGTACACTATAGAATAAAGTGTTAATTTCTGGGCTCATAATTGTTTAATATTTCTTACATAAAGGACATGAAAATTCAATTCCGCCCCTTGTACAAAGTTATTTATTACTCCTATGAATGCGCCTCGTAAAATTAAAGCTACCTACATAAATAGATTTAATTGCTCATAATTCTACAAATCAAACTTTACAACAAAAATATATCTGAAAACATATTTCGAGATCATAAAGAAATGATAGGAATAACATATAGTCGTCTTTCATAGCTCATCTCATTGCAAATATCAAAGCTTATTTAGACTTTTTTTTAATATATTACGTACCTCAAATTGATGCTCTTCTACTTAAGTCTCCAACATCATTCAACTAACATTTAAAAACAAAAAAATATCAGCGATAATTTGGACGTACTATCTTCAGAATTATTTAGATACACACCAAGATACCTGCGCAGTCAGCCGTCTGGGCAATGTTGCCATTTTTCAGTACTCCGGCCTTCTACTGTAGAAAGACTCTGCCCGAGCCCGTACAGATCTCTAATAGGCCTATACAAGTATAGCATTCTCATTAAGTTGTAAATAATATAATTTCACCTGTTTTTTCTTTTTTTTTTTTTTACATTTTCAGATTTAGTATGCAACGTTAATTGAACTTTGCTTACACTGAATCAGATATGCAAAGATATCAGAGTGCAAGGACCATCAGGAGATTACAATGGAGCAACTTCCACGATAATACATACGTGATTAGTTTTTCAGTACCCCTCTAACCTTCGAAGCACTTTCGTCCGTACGAATCCTTCCTCGCCCCCAGTCCAAACCAGCACCCTCATATGCAAGAGACCCAGATGCAGGACCGGCTCCATTTTCATCACTTCTCCCACACTTGTATCAATACTGCTAGTGGCCGGTACACCCTAAATCCCAAGGGTACATGCTACACCTCTAATGTAATATACTTCCTAACCTGCTAATTTGGGGATGCCTTTTACGTTGGGGAAACAGGTAGGTCTCTGTGTTAATAACCATCGCCACTTTTGCACTATCAACAAACCGGATGCCCCAGTCTCGCAACACCAATTTTGTTCTATATTTCCTTGTTGCCATAATACAAGTTTTGGCCCTACGACCAGCATCTCAACACGCCGTCTGTGGGAGGGGGCCTTTATTCATGGCTTGAGCGCAAAAATGAAACCTGGCTTTATCCTTCAATAACTTCAAACCTCCGGTTCGCTCAATATTTTCAACACAATTCCTTCCGCAATCCCCTTAGGATCTTACACCCTATACCGTTGTCAATTTCCAAGCTTCTAGAACTTACACGCTACTACATATTCAATTGTTCCAAGTCTGATACGTCATCCACTGTGTAGCGCTACTGCCTCATTAGTCTTTTATTCATTCTACACGTGCACGTCGCTTTCCTCTCTACTCATGACTAAGGACCAAGAACAGGCTTGAAATATAAAAGTCTCTGTAAAGTACTGTGTGTGCGTTTTTACATGGAACAAATAAGCTATCCTTCCTTTGTATCCTATATTTACCTTAAATTGCCCTTCTGACTTTTCTTTGTATTAGTGAGTGTAGGTGAAAGTGGAATAGTACTTATAGTTTCTCTAAGATTACGTGCACAATTTCACAATTAATACTATAAAGTCACTATATATTTCGGCTGGAAGCCATCCTCAGTAAACAAGAAAAGAAACAGGTTCACTGTGGACAATTGAAAGAGACAGAAAACAAAATGGCGAACGTCCACATGGAAAACAATTGACGAAGTTATGCATGTGAGGAAGTACTGATGGGACCTAGATTTTGGTAAGGGCGCTGGGATTTAATATAGGACACGTAGTCACAGAGGGTGGGAAAATGAAAACGCAGTATGAGAAAGTGGGGTTCACTGTAGGAAACGCAGTCAGAAAAATGGGATTCAGTATAGGAAATACAGTCCGAGAAAGTGAGATAAAGTATAGGAAATGTAGTAAGAAAAAGTGGAATTCAGTTTAGAAAACGCAGTCAGAGGAAGTGAGATACAGTATAGGAAACGCTATGAAATGTGAATAGGTTGCTGAGTCAATCGCAAAAAAGTGAAGGTCAGTATATAAACATTCAGAAAAAAAACTGGAATATTAGTGACTGAATTATTATTAACGTCTTAAACGAGCTGCTGAGCTTCTAAAGATGAGACCCACAGATTTTGGTAAACAGGGCTCTGAACCATTGCATTCAAAAACCTTTCGGTCACTCCGGGGTCACGGGAATATTGGAAAGCTGAAAGAAAAGAAACAAAATAGGCTGGAAAAGAATGGACTGGAAAGGAGGGGAAAATATTAATGTTCACGTAGAGAGGAAAAAGGGGTTACTACAGGTTTACACCATGTTTCACTTTCGCTCTCAAACCCTGAATGAAAGCTCCTTCCCAGAGACGTTGTATGGATGTGTTTATGGTGAGGGTATAGGTTATGGGTTACAGATAAATGGAAACTGTCATCGAAATCAGTGTTGCGTAATTGCGTGTGTAGAAACTGCGTAACCGGTTTGTTGGCGACGGTAGATTCAAAGGCCTGTCCCCCTCCCCCCCCCCAACACACACACGCGCGCACACCACCACACATAGGATGTCGATTAGATTGTGCAGGTTCGGATGACGGTTTAGGTATGAGAGGTTCCTTTGGGATGTAGAAAGAGTGAAGTTGCCATCGGCTGTGGTAATTGAAATGGTTGGAGACGTAACACTGATGGGACAGCTTTTACATCTAGCGATGTTACATTTTTGGGCGGGAACTGAGGTCAATGGAGAAAAAGTTTTAGTAGGGACCAAGATGTTTCTGAGATAAGGAGGTGCTGAAAATCTGGGCTCAGTTTCGTGGGGAAAACTGATCTGGTTTCAGGATCAGATTGGAGTATATGGAAATGGAAATTAAGAATCTGTTTGATCTTCGTTAGTTTGGAATGAAACTAAGTTATTAAAGCCGGTGGATTCGGATTGCTGTTGGGATTGTGAGTCGGTTGAGTGTATGTGACTGCACGTCGGATCTGTTTGAACAATATACAAGATGGTAAAAAGAAAGGTAGAAAAATGGGTAATTACATTGCAGAATATAAAGATAGGCGTACAAGAACATCTCAAACAAAATAGAAAGCAGCAACGTTTCGCAGATACTGCATATGGTTTCACTTTCCCCTTTGTATTTTATTCACTCTGCACGTGCTCATCGTTTACTCCTTTTGTCTTGACTATGAAAATATTATAATTCAAAATACTGAAAGAAACTACTCAATAATATAATTGTGTGTTTATGTTTGTGTTCTCGTCTGGAGCAAATATGGTGTAAGTTAATCCTCCGTTTTTATCTTAAATTTACCATATATATTTATATAGGAGAGAGAAAGGAAAGTGGGTGAGTGAGAAAGGAAACACATTTGAGTCTCAATAGCGTTTTTTGCAATATTGAAGAAAGACCAGTAACATCGAAAACACTTAACTATGACAGAAAACACATTAAGAATAACACTACGTCACTAGAAACTAATGGAATGACAAATAAAAATAGAATCATAAAATAAAGTTTATTGAAGAAAATTATTTGTTTTCTCAAAAATATATAATGTGATTGTAATACATCCAAGTTGGCACATCTTGTTTACAGTTTACAATAATTACGTAAGACAGGAGCATTAGCTTGCTTCACGAAAAGTTTTCTAAATCATGAATTCACACGAAAATGTACGAATTTGATATTCACTTCTTGTGAGTTAGTGGAATTATTTGACGTGTCTTGTAGTAAGTATTCAACAGTCATTCGGAATTTAACCAAGTTGTTTTAATCCACACTTAAATGAAAGTTCTCAACCTTAGAGGTTATGTGCTTATTTAAACCTACTCTTACGTTCAAGCATGCATTAAACGAACTTGTACGATGAAAACCGCAAAGACTTTTTGAGTTTATCTCGAAACAACACTACAGCAAGAGATTCATTACAAATCCCAGAACGTAAAGAGCCACGAAGCTTTTCAACATGTAGACAGTATCTCCTTTAGTTCAAAGTTAACAGGAAACTAAGATTCTGCAACGAATTATCGAGTAACGTGAGTACACACATTCAATAATGACAATTATTTACCTAAATATCAATATCCTTTATTCGTGGTACAAACATATCACTTGGTAAACTTCATTTCAAATTATGAATCACTGCTGTACAACTATATAGTTTAATTACCAATCGAAGATTTAAGAATACTTCTTCCCATTTGTTACTATTTATAATTAATGTTCTTCTTGGCCCTCCTTTTAATGTGCTAAAATGTAATCGAAGCATATAGAGATTAATTGATTGTTTAGAATTTTACAAAATAAAACCGACATTTACTCTACAGGATAATCATTTCACAAACTTTATTTCAGAAGTCAAATTTATGACGACAAAGTATTTTTTTTTAAATATTACTAATACTATCAATTTAAAACGCTAGTTGCAACCGAAATAAAATATTAGTCTATGTTACGCATAATACTAACCCTGATTGTTTAGATGTTTATACAAATGAAGAAAGAGTAGCCACTATTTTCTTTATAACATAAATAATACACAAACATTGAGAGAAAAATGGCTAAGGTAAAATAATACGTGGTATTTTATTAAGTTCGTTATAAAATATTTTAAATGGAAACTAAGGACAACGGTAAACATGTTAAAGGGCAAATAATATTGGGTTTCAGCAACTTTTTATTATTATTATTATTATTGCCCGAATAAACAAATTCAAAGAAAAAATATACTGCTAACTGAATTAAATGCAAGATTCTGAATGTTGCGATATCATGTTACTCATTAACCAGAATTATCTATCGATAGAACAGAATAATATTTTAATAGCGCATTCGATTTGCATTTATGGTCTAATAGTACACTCGAATTACACAAGCCCGCACGGTAAATATGTACTCAACCTTCTATGGACAAGACAACAAATTAAGTCACTTTCACATATCATTTAACTAATTTATACAGAAAGACAGTGACGAAAAGCTTAAAGTGAGAACGCAGAAAACATGCTTACTACGTGAATTTTAATTATAGCATCAAATCAAGAATATTTTTATTATAAAAATATCTTCAAATTATCTTGGTCTACATTAAATCACTAATAGCACCTTCATAGTTTCAAAATAAAACTATTCTCATGTTAAAAAAAACTCTAATACTATCACAATAGGCAGTCATGATAATATATTTTCACTGACCAAATCTTAAAACAAAGTAAGATTTTTAATTGCTATATGAATAGTAACAAAAAATTATTGTTACTCGTAGCGTTTGGGCGGTAAGTGATTAAACTAACAGTAAATGATAAAGCTAATTGTGGAAAATGATTGAGTATCCGAAGAGACTTGAAAGAAAATAAATAATGAAATGAACTAGACTGACGTCCTAACAGAAAATGTCCTACTGCTAAATATTTTATATATAAAACACACAATTAAAAAAAATTACCCGAACATAAAATGCTGAAAAGCTAAAACGATACTAATTTACTTACAGAACAGCATTTTAATATAAAAGTAGCAAAACCTGGAATTTAGTATTTGTTCGAACATTACGGCACTCTGAGAACAGAATTCTAACAAACAGTACAAAAGAAAGAAAGTACAAGGATAAATATGAATTTAAAGTACTTAAATTTAGCTACAAACTGTTAAAGTAGTTCGTACGTCATTACCAAACTTTCGTGATAGAAAATAGCATAATTACCTTGTTGGAAACTACAAAGCAGCTTAACACACAAAATGGTAAAGCACTTCTATATTCCTATTTGAACACATTTCTGCCTGCTGATATCTTTTCAGCGGGGGTGGGTGGTACCGACTTCAATATCCATACATAGGAACATAACGAGTGGAAGGACTGTTTTTGCCTTAACGAAAAATCTAAGTTAAGTAACTTCGACTTCAATGACCGCCAGACATTAACAGATATATCAATACAAGTAATGTGATACAAACAGATTTATAGACAAGCTTTTTTTTAAAAAAAAAAAATGGGACAGTTCTACTTTCTTTTTCATATAAAAAAGTCTATATACAAAAATATGGATGAAGCCCAACATTTTACTGGCGAGACAAAAAAGGACATTAGTGAAATGCCTTTTCATACTTAATTTTATCTTTTGTTTTAATGACTATTTCTTTAATTGTTTTCATACTGGTATTGCTCTAATAATATCTAGGTATTTTGTACCAGTTTACTGGGCAGACTAATACAAGCTTTTGATATTTGTAATCTAATTCACCAATAACCGTAACAATTAGCACGGTAAGATTAAACGTAATTGTAATAGACACTTGCGATGTAAGTATAGTTAAGCATCTACTACTCACACATAACTAGTCCATTAATCCAGAAATCTACATTCCAAATCCTCGAACTCTTCGTCTAAGTTGCATTCAATTCGGTGTGGTGAAAATGTAAAGGAAGTGTGGAAATTCTCGAAGGGTCCACCAAAACCAGAGCAGCCAGAATCATGCAATCCAATGATCTCCTCTCGGACCAATAACACGTTTCCTTCTTTGTTGTCTTCCAACACGTTATCTTCTATGCTAATTGCTGGATCCCTAAAGAAGAAGTACTTTTATTCATTGATGCTAATTGCTTACACAAATGACAATTACGTAATATCTGCCATTATATAATTTAAACAACACCTAAAGTCTCATAAATAAAAATGCATTAATTACTGAATGAAACAAACTAAGTTATTTTAGGGCTATATAATAAATATACGTATATTGTATTTACTTTAAAATATAAACACGAAAGGATTATCTAGAAGCCGTAAAATATACATATGTATAATTCTCAGAAAATTTATTAGTGCTCTAATATTGATATTTTCTACGATGCATTTTCATCGCAAATCGTCTAATGTTGATTTATTTGTTTCGCAGTCTAGCTGTTCAAGTGAGATCTTCTTAAAATATCACGACGATTATCACCTAAATGAATGGGTAGATTGACTAATATTCAAATGAAGACGATACTTTTGTGACTCGCTTTAGTTCGAACAGTATTAGTTCGATTTGACATGCGTTATAAACACTATAAACAGATGGTTGCACGTAGATATTGTCATATTAATTCATTACTGTTTGTAGACTACGTGTGCCATTGTTTACCGTTAATCGCAACTAAGCAAACATTAAACTCATAGTATCAATTTAATAGTTAAATCACATCATAATGAACTTCGAATGTGTAAAGACTCTGTATTAAGTCAGGACTCTCGATTATGAATCACAATAGTTAAATTGAAGATATGACACATTGTTATGTTTCGAAAACACTTTAATATCATGAATTTGGCGTTATTCTAGTTTCGTTCCTGATAAATCGTATGGATTCATAAAATTCTAGACAAATTCATACAATCGTTGCTGAACGATAACCACATTGCTAGAAACAGTATTTGTTACTGAAAAGTGTGTGTGTTCTTGTTAAGGCAATTATATTACACATTTGCCACAAACCTATACACAATTTGTATCTCAGTTCTTTTACAACCAATCGTTCTATACGATTCTTGTGAACGATATGATCTAACAAAAGCGCTGAAACTGTTCTAAATTTTTCATAATTGAAATAAAATAGTGCGTTACAACTTTTCTGTTCCATTGCCACTTCTTTCGTTATATTATCTTGATAACATTCTTTGTTCGACTCCACAAGCATTCGTAACAACTTGATCATTGTAATCATTTGACGTCTTTGCTTTGTATTTACGTGTTATAATCTACAATAGATTACACAACTATCAATGTTAAACTAGCATCTCTTTTTCGAATTATGAGGCAAAGTATTGAATAAACCATGTGTTAAAAGTTAATCTACTTCAAGAACAAAATTGGTAAAAGAAACAAAATTACAAGAATTAAGCTTAAATATACTATTAAGATACTATAATAACATTAGTTTTGCTTTTGTTACTTACGTTTTAGAGAAATTCCACAGTTTTATATAATCCTATTTTGTTATAAACAAATTAAAAGAATCGTTGCTGGGTGATGCTCGTAAAATTTCCTATAATGTAATGAAATGCATATTGCTGTGTAAAGCATTAATATTACCTAAATTATACAACGAAGTATTACGAAACTGTTTCATTTCATCTTTTCAATTTTTGAACACTGTTACTGCTATCAACATCGTCTAAATACATAGATACATATATATATATTCAGTCATTTATAAAGAAAAAATAATCTTACAATTGTTAAAAAGTTTCTTAAAATTTACCTTATGTATACTGGTATAAACCTTGTATAAAATTTATGATTAAGAATACATTATTTTTAAAAACCACGTAACTGGCATATACAGTCTTAATTATAATACGCTCTAATATTTTCTTCAACTTCTTTAAACGAATACCCACTGCATGATTTAAAGGCCTTTTTTTGTTCTACATTTAAACCTTGAGATGTCGAGATTTCTAATTTCAAGAGGTAAAAGATTAAAAAATCTTATCCAATTAATTTTGTAACTGTTCTGCAATTTGGTTAACCTTGATCGTGGAGTTATTAGGTTGTCACAACCTCTAGTGAAGTTATTATGTTGTCCGTCAATGGTTGGAAGATTATTAATTATTCATTTAATATAAACGAGACAATGAAAAATATATATATATAAGGAAGTGTCATAATACCATAAAATTTAAAAGCTTCTCTACAGGAGTCTCTGGAGCCCATTTTCAGCATACATCGCAAATCTTTTTCTGAAAACAGAAGACATTTTTTGCTCTGGTAGAATTACCCCATAAGGCTAAACCATAAGATAGGTGATAGTGTATCATAGCATAATATACCACCAGTAAGTATCTAAGAGATAGAAGTTGTCTTAGCCTTTTCAATGAATATATGTTTTTGGCTATCTTCTTACATACCGCATTCGTATGATTACTCCAAGTCAATTTCGGATCGATTGTGATACCCAGTATTTTAATACAGTCAGACTGATTCTGTGAGATAATATTCGGTATTAATGAGAACAACATAAACTCAGTCTTGGAATTGTTAAGAACCAATTCATTATATTTTAACCATTTTGATGCAAGTTGTATAGTGTTAGCATTTAGACTGTGTATTTCATCCAGATTGTGAGCTATTGAGATCAATGTAGTATCGTCAGCGTAAGGTATTGATTTACAGTTTAAATAAATACGAAAATCATTAATATAAACAGAGAACAGTCATATATTTGGAGCTGCATACGACATCGCCTCGCGTTGATATTGTCTGATCAAATAACAAACAACATTAAAAACCACACACATCGTGATACTTGTAATTCTCCGAAAACTTATTAGCGCTCTAAACATTAATATTTTCTACGATTCATTTTCATCGAAATGGTCTAATGTTAAAACATTTGTTTAGCAGTCTAGCTGTTCAAGTGAGATCTCAATAAAATGTCACGACGATTATCACTTAAGTGAATAGGTGCATTGAGTATTATTCAAATGAAAACGATACTTTTACGATTTCACTGTCTTTTTCGCTTTATTTCGAACAGTATTTGTTCGATTAGACATGAATTATAAAAACTATAAACAGATGGTTGCACGTAGATATTGTCATATTTAATTTATTACAGTTTGTACACTATATGTGTCATTGTTAACCGTTAATCGCAAATAAGTAAACATTAAACTCGTATAAACAATTTAATATTTAAATCACATCATAATCAACTTCGAATGTTTAAAGACTCTATATTAAGTCAGGACTCCCGATTATGAATCACAATACTTAAATTGAAGACATGACGCGTTGTTATGTCTCGAAAACACTTTAATATCATGAGTTTGGCCGTATTCGAGTTTCGTTCCTGAGAAATCATTTGGATTCATAAAATTCTATACAATTTCATAGAATCGTTGCTGAACGATAAACACATTCCTAGAAACAATATTTGTTACTGAGAAGTGTGTGTTATCGATAAGGCAATTATATTACACCTTTGCCACAAACCTATACACAATCTGTATCTAACTTGTTTTACAACCAATCGTTCTATACGATTCTGGTGAACGATATGATGTAAGAAAAGCGCTGAAACCTTCTAAATTTTCCTATTTTTAATAAAATAGTGCGTTATATCTTTTCTGTTCCATTGTCACTTCTTTCGTTATATTAACTTTGTAACATTCTATGTTCCACTCCACAAGAATTCGTAACATTGGGCTTGATCATTGTAATCATTTGACGTCTTTGCTTTGTATTTACGTGTTATAATCTACAATAGATTTCACAACTATCAATGTTAAACTAGCATCTCTTGTTCGAATTATGTGCCAAAATATTCAATAAACCATGTGTTAAAAGTTAATCTACTTCAAAAACAAAATTAGTAAAAGAAACAAAATTACAAGAAATAAGCTTAAATATACTATTACGATACTACAATAACATTAGTTTTGCTTTTGTTACTTACGTTTTATAGAAATTCCACAGTTTTATATAATCATGTTTTGTTATAAACAAATTCAAAGAATCGTTGCTGGGTGATGTTCGTAACAATGGCTTACAATGAAATGAAATGCATATTGCTGTGTAATGCATTATATTACCTCAATTATACAACGAATTTGTGAAACTCTTGCATTTATACCTGCATACGACATTGCCTCGCGCTGATATTGTCTAATCAAGTAACAATCAACATTAAAAACCACACACATCGCAATACTTGTAATTCTCCGAAAATTTGTTAGTGCTCTAATATTGATATTTTCTATGATTCATTTTCATCGCAAATCGTCTAATGTTGATTCATTTGTTTCGCAGTCTAGCTGTTCAAGTGAGATCTTGTTAAAATGTCACGACGATTATCACCTAAGTGAATTGCGTAGGTTGAGTAATATTCAAATTAGAATGATACTTTTATTATTTCACTGTCTTTTTCGCTTTAGTTCGAACAGTATTTGTTCGATTTGATGTTCATTATAAACACTATAAACAGATGGTTGCACGTAGATATTGTCATATTTAATTCATTACAGTTTGTACGCTATAATTATATGTGTCATTGTTCAGCGTTGATCGCAAATAAGCAAACATTAAACTCGTATGATCAATTTAATAGTTAAATCACATCATAATCAACTTCGAATGTGTAAAGACTCTGTGAAGTCAGGACTCTCGATTATGAATCACAATACTTAAATTGAAGATATTACATGGTTACGTTTCGAAAACACTTGAATATCATGAGTTTGGCGTTATTCTAGTTTCGTTCCTGAGAAATCGTATGGATTCATAAAATTCTAGACAATTTCAGACAATGGTTGCTGAATGATGAACACATTGCTAGAAACAATATTTTATACTGAGAAGTGTGTTATTGTTAAGGCAATTATATTAC
Source organism: Lepisma saccharinum (assembly GCA_022664845.1). Classification (NCBI taxonomy): domain Eukaryota; kingdom Metazoa; phylum Arthropoda; class Insecta; order Zygentoma; family Lepismatidae; genus Lepisma; species Lepisma saccharinum. Next base: position 12,580 of record JAGDQP010031215.1, read on the forward strand.
ACATTTGCCACAAACCTACACACAATCTGTATCTCACTTGTTTTACAACCGATCACTCTTACAGCCGCACTTTTTGTTATGCCTGGATAATGTAATAATGAATATTTCAAGTAATTATATAACGTGTGGCGCCGTTCAACCGAAATCGTGTGACCATTCTGGTGTCTGGGTTATATTTGAAGCAATTACTGAACTTACTCCGGTAGATGATATATTACACAGAACAATACCGTCCTCTTAATGGATTTAATTTAGAAGCTTTACTTCAGTACTTGAGCTCTATTGATTTCAATGAGGTTCTAAATTTTCATCTACATATTGGTCAAGCAAATATCCTTGAATCTGTATGGGATAGGTTCTTGGAGATTGTAAGATACGCTATATCTCTGTGCTGTCCTGTAAAATCTAAGACTATGGATATCTCATCTGGGATGAATAACAAGTATCCCTGGTACACACTTAAATTGAAACGAATAGAGTTTATTATACTTCCTCTATGGTAAAATTAAAAGATGTAATAAAAATTTAGAAAACAAATATAAAACTCTAAAGACATTTTACAGAGTAGAAATAAATAAGGCCAAAAGAAATTATAATGACATCTTCATTGAAAACTCCTCTAATAAAATTAAAGCAGCTTGGATGGTAATAAATAAAAATTCAGGTAGGAATAGGCATGATGAAACAAATGATATAACTCCGGATGAATTTAGTAACATTTTCGCTCATGTTACCTCAAATCCTAATCTAGAGAAACTTGATACGTCTTTGGATCTTTTACCACTTATCAATGAAGATAAGGCTAAGGAAAACTCAGGTACTTTTCAAGTGTCTTTCACAACTCCATCAGATATTATAGTAACTGCAATGAAATTGAAAAACAAGAAAAGTGAAGACATTTAAGGTATGTCGACTGTATTATTAAAACATATTATTGATATAATTGCTCTCCCTCTTTCAAACCTTATTAATTTTTCGCTGAGTGTAGGCAAATATCCTAGATGCTTGAAAAAGGCAATTATAGTCCCAATTTACAAAAAGGGAGATAAACATAATCCGAACAATTACTGTCCAATAGCGATCCTCCCAATTATATCTAAAATCTTTGAACAGATAATTTTAAAAGACTTGTTAGCATTTACTTATTTACAAAAAAAATTTCATCCTGCTCAATTTCGTTTTAAAAAAGCTTATCTGCAATCGATGGTGTAGAAAATATAGTCAAATAAAAACCATGATAATTTTAATAAGAGCTTTATTACTACTATAACATTAATCGATTTAAGCAAGGTTTTTGATTCTATCTGTGACAGAATTCTTTTAAATAAACTTTTACATCTTGGAATTGTCTATAATGAGTATAACCTTTTAGCATCATTTCTTGACGAACGTCAGCAGATAGTCAAAATAAATAACAAATTTTCAAATCCAACTAGAGTAATTAAAGGTGTTCCACAGGGCTCGATTTTGGGCCCGTTTTTGTTCTTAATATTTGTAAATGATTTCCCGCCGTTCATTGAAGATTTATCAAGCCCTATGTTGTATGCCGATGATACAACCTTAATTACGAGCAGCAGAGATATCGATACCGCTCCTAATTTAACAGAAATTAGTTTTAAAAAAGCAATATCGTGGTTTACCAGAAACGATCTCATCCTAAATAAGGAGAAAACAGAAAATCTTATATGTACTTTAAACGAGAGGGTACTAAAAACTAATGTAAAAAAATCAGTTAAAATTCTTGGAATCCATATGGACCAGAAGTTAACATGGGATTTGCATACTAGTCATTTATCAAGGACTCTTGCCAAAAATTTGTATATTCTGAAAAGTTTAAAGAATTCAATTTCCGCAAAATATTTAACAATGGTCTACTTTGCGTTAATGCATTCCCACATTTCATACGGAACCCTCCTTTGGGGAAACTCATATGGTGCAAAAGAAATATTTATTCCGCAAAAAAAATCTAATAGATGTCTTAAGGGATTGAAAAATTCCGATTCATGTAAATCAGCTTCTCAAAAGTTACGCATAATGACATTGCCTTGTATTTATGCACTCCACTGTTTGCTTCATATTAAAAGTAATAAGGATAGACACACACTATCTGAAAGAGACAATAATTGTAGTACGAGATATGGTCAAAACATTTGTTCCTCTTATTCTCGTTTAAACATTACACAGAAAAGTTATTTAACTATTGGAATAAATCTCTTCAATATTTTTACCTGTATATTTGAAGAAACTCAGTTTGAAACCTTTTAAACCACATTTGAAACAGTGTTTTATACGGTGTAGTTCTTATAATATTGATGAATTGGTGGACGTTATTAAGAAAATGTGAAATTTGTAGTTGGATATTTGATGTGTTTTATCTGTATGTACACGGGCTTAAATTTACCTACGTCATATTTTATAAATGGTATCCATTAAATAAATTTTAGCATGTTTATGTATGCTTATAATGATTCTGATTATTTAAGTACATTGATTGTAGCAATATGATTTATATGTATTAAAGTGCTGTATCGGATTTTTTAATCATATGATTGTATTCTTAATTAATATTGTAAAACACTTGTTACCATCTGACGAAAATTAATAGCAAATGTATTGCTCGAAAATTGATGAAATAAATTGAATTGAATTGAATTGATCGTTCTATAAGACTCTGGTGAACGATACGATGTAACAAAACGCTGAAACGTTCTAAATTTTCTTCTGCCACTTCTTTCGTTATATTAAATTTGTAACATTCTTTGTTCGACTCCACAAGCATTCGTAACACTGGGTTTGATCACTCTAAGCACTTGATGTCTTTGCTTTGTATTTACGTGTTTTAATCCACGATAGATTACACAACTATCAATGTTAAACTAGCAATCTCTTTTCGAATTATGTGCCAAAATATTGAATGAACCATTTCTTAAAACCTAATCTACTACAAACCCGAAATTGGTAAAAGAAACATAATTACAAGCAATAAGCTTAAATATAATAAAAATAACACTAGTTATGCAATTGTTACTTACGTTTTTGAGAAATTCGACAGTTTTATATAATCCGGTTTATTGTAAACATAATCAAAGAATCGTTGCTGGGTGATGCTCGAAACAATGGCCTACAATGAAATGAAATGCACATTGCTGTGTAATGTATTAATATTACCTAAATTATACAACGAAGTATTGCGAAACTGTTTCATTTGGAGCTGCATATGACATCGCCTCGCTCTGATATTGTGTGATCAAATAACAACCAACATTAAATATCACACTCATCGTGATACTTGTAATTCTCTGAACATATATTCAGGCTCTAATATTGATATCTTCCAAGATGCATTTTCATCGCAAATCGTCTAATGTCGATTCATTTGTTTCTCAGTCTAGGTGTTCAATTGAGATCTTGATAAAATGTCACGACGATCATCACCTACGTGAATGGGTAGATTGAGTAATATTCAAATGAAAACGATACTTTTATGATTTCACTGTCTTTTTCCCTTTGGTTCGAACAGTATTTGTCCGATTTGACATGCATTATAAACACTATGAACAGATGGTTGCACGTAGATATTGTCATATTTAATTCATTACAGTCTCTAGACTATATTTTTATATGTCATTGTTCAGCGTTGATCGCAAATAAGCAATCATTAAACTCGTATGATCAATTTAATAGTTAAATCACATCAGAACCAACTTCGAATGTGTAAAGACTTTGTATCAAGTCAGGACTCTCGATTTTGAATCACAATACTTAAATTGAAGATATGACACATTGTTACATTTCGAAAACACTTTAATATCGTGAGTCTGGCGTTATTCTAGTTTCCTTTCTGAGAAATCATATGGATTTATAAAATTCTAGTCAATTTCATACAATGATTGCTGATCGATAAACACATTGCTAGAAACAATATTTTTTATTGAGAAGGGTGTTATTGTTAAGGAAATTATATTACATATTTGCCACAAACATATAGACAATCTGTATCTCACTGGTTTTACAACCAATCGTTCTATACGATTCTGGTGAACGATATGATCTAACAAAAGCGCTGAAGCTTTCTAAATTGTTCGTGATTTTAGATGAAATAGTGCGTTATAACTTTTCTGTTCCATTGTCACTTCTTTTGTTGTATTCACTTAGTAACATTCTTTGTTCGTCTCCACAATCATTCGTAACATTTGTTTGATCATTGTAATCACTTGATGTCTTTGCTTTGTATTTACGTTTTATAATCTACAATATATTACACAACTATCAATGTTAAACTAGCAATCTCTTGTTTTATTTATTGATTTATTTAAATCTACATCATATAACAGCTAAAAACCGCATTATGTACAGTCCAAAATACATAAAGATACAGTGACAGCATTTAATTTTAAAAAAAATAATTGTTAAAATACTCATAGTGAAATTTATTTTACATTGGATAGATTTTCTTTTATTTATCAGAGAATAACCTTCGCCAGATATAAGTTTTCTTTTAACTTCAGACTTAAAGTTCTTCATTCTTAGAACTTTAATATGATTTGGTAACATATTGTATAATTTTGGACCCTGATACTTATATGAGTCTTTATATTTAGTTAACCTAACTTTTGGGAGTATTATATCATCTCTATTTTTAGTGCTGTAAGCATGAACATCTGTGCCAGTCAGAAATTCATCAGTATTAGCCTTTACATAAATTATTGATTGATATATAAAGGCCGATGGAACAGTCATGATATTTAACCGTTTAAAGCAATTCCTGCAAGTTTCACGACTAGCAAGACCATACATAATTCTAATTGCCTTCTTTTGTATCTTAAATACAAGCTTCCAACCGGGTGAAAAAAAATATATTACACCGTAGTTTATATGGCTATGAAACAATGCATACTAAACCATACATAAATATTTTAATGAAATACATTCACGTAGCTTACGTAATAGATATAAGCTTTTAGATAATTTGTTTATTAGCTTGTCAATGTGAACCGACCATGTCAAAGTAGCGTCAATATACATACCTAACAACTTCACATGTTTACTAGAATTTGTTTATTTATTTATTTATTTTTTATTTATAAAAATACATCTGTTAACAACATTGTTGCATGGATGTCGTCATATCATATAAAATATACATTTTTACATAAGATGTCATCTAATTAGAAGTAAAATTGATTCAATTTTTCATTGATAATTTACAGAACGCGTGACATATTTGTAAACATACATACATACCTACATAAATACATACATAGTATCATGTTTCATTAATTGGTACATAAACAATTACAGTTTATTTTATTTGTAAGAAACTGGTACATCAATCTATAAATTAATGTTTAAGACACACATCGTACATAACAAAAATGCAAAATAAACAGATGAATACAGGTTATGTATACTTAATTTTAAGATCAAAGATTAAAAACTATATAGTAACTCAATCTGTTATCCAATTATTTACAACAAGTAACTACATATATAAGACTAAAATCGTGTTAAGTACTATTAAAGACTCAACTCAAAGTTAATTAGTGAACAAAATACATATATAATGACCCAAATTTTCAATCAATCATTCTACAAAATAATTCGACACTCAGACAATAAAAATATCTTAGTTACTGGATAATCAAAAACTCATGAGTATATTAAGTATCAGTAGAATTGTTACCACACTCTAACAGGAGAAATTTTATGTACGGTGGTACTATATTCTTAATAAAAAAAAAGTCTCAATTTCACATTTTAATTTCACACATTTCACATTCACATTTTAATACTACATAAATAGTTGTAAGTCTCGTCTACGGTATAAGCTTCACAGAAAATCAATAATTTTTTTAACTCTTTTTTTAATTTTTCATGTTGTAAGACTTTTAATCTCTCAGGTAAGACGTTGTAAAATTTTATACCGAGGGAAATATATGATTTGTCAACTTTATTAAGTCTTATTCTAGGATTAATTAACAAATTTTTATTTCTGGTATGATAATTATGGTTATCTGATCCAATCTTAAATCGATCTCTATGAGTGTCAATAAAGGTAATTACTGTGTACACATATAAGCAGGGAACAGTGAGTATACCTAGTTGTTTGAAATTTCCTCTCCATGATTTGCAATTCCGTAGGCCAAGTATAGCTCTAAGGGCCTTCTTCTGCCAAGTAAAAACATCCCTGGCTCTTGAAGCGGCGCCCCAAAACAGTATTCCGTATCTAATATGGGATTGAATCAGTGCATAAAAACCCATTTTTAAGTAGTTCAAGGATAAGCTATACTTCAGCCTTCTCAATACATAAACACCCCTAGAAAGCATTTTTATAACATGATCGATTTGAACATTCCAAGTCAATTGGCTATCCAGATAGAGTCCCAACATCTTAGCCGAAGTATTGCTCCTTATTAAAGGGTCAGTATCATTTGAGTAAAAAAGGATAGTTTCAGTTTTGTTCCTATTTAACAGGAGTCCATTAGCTTGAAACCACGAATTGGCTCTATCAAGTTCCAAATTGGCCCTTTCCGTCAATGAAGAAATATTAGTAGAACCTAGAACGATTGTTGTGTCATCAGCATATTGGATCGGTAAGGAATCTAAAGCATTAGGAAAATCGTTAACATATACAACAAACAAAAACGGTCCCAGAATAGATCCCTGAGGGACACCTCTATTAACTAGCATCATATCGGAGATCTTATCATTAATCTTGACAACCTGTCTTCGATCCTTTAGATATGAGGCAATTAAATTCAAGATACTTGTACTCATACCATGTGATTCTAACTTTTGAATTAACAATGAGTGGGATATTGTGTCAAAAGCGGTCAGGTTTCGGGAGTGGTACTGATTGATCTAAAAATCATCTTAGTATCCCTCTATCGCACACCAGATGCCAATATTTCAGTATTTAAAGACCACTTTGAACTTTTGATTAAATCATTAGATAAGTATCTTAACCATAGATTGATAATAGTTGGAGACTTTAATATAGATGTTAATCAAGACTGTTCGAATGTATACGATTGCATTAATTTATTTTCATCATTTGGTCTCAGATATTTGAACAATTTACCTACAAGGATGAATGCTTGCCTTGACAATGTTTTAACAAGTACTGAGTTCAATTCTCCAACATGTGGCACGTTTGATCCATTAATGTCTGATCACGTAGGTATATGGTTGTCTATCCAACACACGCCTTATTCTAAAATAAATAAATCCTGTATTATATATAGATCACTAAGATCAAATAACTTGTGTAAATTACGTGATCATCTACTCATGATAGACTTTAATAGAATAATTTCTACAAGTCGTGATGTCAACTCTGCTTGGAATTTGTTTACTAGTATTTTAAGTTCTGTATTATCCAGATGCTGTCCAATGATTAAAAGGCATCTCAATGAATCTAAGCGCCCGGTTAAGAAATACAATGGCTGGTATAATGATGAACTTGCATCGTTAAGAGTATTGGTATTCTATTGGTTCATAAAGGCAAAAAATGATACAAATTATATCAACACTTATAAGTCAGTAAGGGCACGATATAAAAAAGCCGTTAAAAAATCTCAAATTCAATATAATGAATCTTATATTCAGAATTCTCCCAATATGGTCTCATCTGCTTGGAATCTCATGAAAAGGGCGACCAAAGTTTCTACTGAACTGCAGGTAGATATCTCACCTGATACATTCAATAGACATTTTGTTGATAATGTCTTTCAACCCCTCACGACTGATGATAACATACATGATAGAGAATTTAGCGGTAATTTTCTTAACAGGCAATTGTCTAATCAACCCTTTTCAGTTACCACTATCACTCCAACCAAACTGGTTTCACTTGTAAAGAAAATAAAAATATCACGTAGTGAAGATGTATTTGGTATGTCTTCATTAGTTTTAAAACATATAATTGATATTATTTTGACACCCCTTGTAGATTTGATAAATTGGTCCGTCTCGGATGCGGTTTTTCCGGACTGTCTAAAGACATCAATTATCGTTCCTATATATAAGAAAGGTGACAAACAACAAGTTGATAATTACAGACCAATTGCTCTTGTTCCTATATTTTCTAAGATATTTGAACACTGTGTGTTATCTCAATTGTCCTCTTATTTTTTTCAGGGTAATATAATACACAGCTCACAACATGGTTTTAGATCAGGTGCCTCCACAATTTCTGCTATCACTGAGCTTGTCAACTCAATTCATGACAGTTTCGAACAGAAAAATATTACGTCTGCTATCTTTCTAGATTTGAGTCGAGCTTTCGATACGATCTCACATCCTATCCTTTTGGATAAATTACACTGGTATGGGGTCTCGACTAATACAGTCAATTTGATTCGCTCTTATCTTCTAGATCGAAGACAAATTGTAAAATTTAATAATACATTTTCCTCAGTAGAATTGGTAAAACGTGGGGTACCCCAGGGCTCGGTTCTTGGCCCTTTTTTGTTCTCTGTTTATATTAACGATTTTCCTATTTATTTAAACTGTAAATCAATACTTTACGCTGACGATACTACGTTGATCTCAATAGCTCACAATCTGGATGAAATACACAGTCTAAATGCTAACACTTTACAACTTGCAGCAAAATGGTTAAAATATAATGAATTGGTTCTTAACAATTCCAAGACTGAGTCAATGTTGTTCTCATTAATACCGAATATTATCTCACAGAATAACTCTGACTGTATTAAGGTACTGGGTATCACAATCGATCCGAAATTGACTTGGAGTAATCATACGAATGCCGTATGTAAGAAGATAGCAAAAAACATATATTTATTGAAAAGGCTGAGACAACTTGTATCTCTTAAATACTTACTAGTGGTATATTATGCTATGATACACTCTCACTTATCTTATGGTGTAGCCTTATGGGGTAATTCCAGCGGAGCAAAAAATGTCTTCTATTGGCAGAAAAAAGCTTTGAGATGTATGCTGAAAATGGGTTCCAGAGACTCCTGTAGAGAAGCTTTTAAATTTTATGGTATTATGACACTTCCCTGTATATATATTTTTCATTGCCTCGTTTATATTAAATCAATAATTAATAATCTTTCAACCTTTGACGGACAACATAATTACTTCACTAGAGGTTGTGACAACCTAATAACTCCGCGATCAAGGTTAACCAAACTGCAGAACAGTTACAAAATTAATGGGATAAGATTTTTTAATTTTTTACCTCTCGAAATTAGGAATCTAGACATCTCAAGTTTTAAAGGTAGAATAAAAAAGGTCTTGAAATTATGCAGTGGGTACTCGCTTCAAGAAGTTGAAGAAAATATTAGAGCGCATTATAATTAAGACTGTATATGCATGTTACGTGGTTTTTAAAAATAATGTACTCTTAATCATATATATTATACAAGGTCTACACCAGTATACATGATGTAAATTTTTAAAAAACTTTTTAACAATTGTAAGATTTTTTATTATTTATGACTCAATATGTATATATGTATCTA
>JAGDQP010031216.1:0-22072 GCA_022664845.1 Lepisma saccharinum
ACTTAAATTTGAAATCACAAAATGTCACAAATCATGTAGTTTACTTATTTAATAATAGGTGGCAGCAAAATAGACACATCGGTAATGTAGTTGAAACTAGCATGTACCGTAGTTTACTCATTTATTGAAAGTTGGCACTAGTTAATTTAGATGCTCTTTAAGTGGTTCAATGAAGTGTGTACGATTAACATTCATTGAAATCAGTATTCGATACGTTTGTAGAAACAAAGTTGCCAAAATTTTGCGATACAACACGTATACAATTTTAATCAATCCTTTTCAGAATTAAATAAATATCCCTTGTGTTTTCAATTTGATTTTTCTTTTAGGTAGATTTCGAAGAAAAATCTACCTATTGAGATCGGTACGATATGAAAATATATATATAATAAATCACAGCCATATTCAGTCCACTAGTGGATGAGGCCTCTCCGCGAAGGAAGGAGTTGGTCTACTGCTCCCACGCTGACCAGACGGGTTGGGAGAGGAGAGCCGAAGCTCTCACTGTGATCGCCACTGTTTTTTATTCACAGCATTTCCCCAATTGTCCTCACGATGCTGGGTCAACACCGAAATTTTTTAGCCTCCACCGGGAATCGAACCCGGGATCGCTCGCATTGAAGTCGAGGGCGCTACCGACTAGGCTACGCAGGAGCTCATATATACAACAGGATAAGTCAAAATGATGGACCCGATTTCATAAATTTATTTTGTGAAATATAATGAACATATCTTAATGTGAGCTACGCGCAAGGAAAGGCAAAAGTTCAAAGTTTAGTTGAGTTTAGTTTATGTCCCGCGTGGTTGCATTGTCTACCGCTACGCGGCGCTGGAAGCAGTTAACGAAAATGGCGCTGACTGGAGAGCAGAAATCGTTCTGTGTGCTGGATTACCATGAAAACAACTCTGTGATGAGTGTTCAACGGCATTTCCGTACCAAGTATGGCAGAGACCCACCTACTGGAAAAACCATTCGTACGTGGTATGAAAAATTCAGAGATACGGGCTGCATCTGTAAGCGAAAATCGACTGGCCGTCCTTCAGCTGAGGAAGAGACAGTGGAACGTGTTCGCGCCAGTTTTGTGCGGAGTCCACAGAAGTCTACCTACCGGGCAGCGAGGGAACTTGAAATGCCACAGAAAACTGTATGGCGAATTCTGCGGAAACGTTTACAAATGAAATCCTATCGCTTGCAACTGCTACAAGCCTTAAGAGACACTGATTATGCTGCTCGAGCGTCTTTCTGTGCTGATTTTCTCACGTTAATGGAAGAGGATGGGTTCGCCGAAAGGTTACGTTACAGTGATGAAGCGGTGTTTCACCTTTCTGGGAATGTGAATAGACACAACGTAAGGATCTGGGGAACTGATAATCCCCACGCAGTTGTGGAACACCAACGCGATTCACCCAAGGTGAATGTGATTTGTGTCATTTCCCCTGAAAAGATTTATGGGCCCTTTTTCTTCCTTGAACCTACTGTGACAGGACATGTTTTTCTTGATATGCTGCAACAATGGCTCCTTCCACAGCTCGAAGAGGATAGTGCAGATTTCATTCTTCAATTGGATGGTGCCCCTCCGCATTACCATGGCAGCGTTCGGGATCATCTCAATGAGGCATTGCCACAGCGCAGGATAGGCCATGCATCTCAGGAGGATCGAGTTCTCATTCGTTGGCCACCTCGTTCCCCCGATCTGACCCGTGTGATTTCTTTTTGTGGGTTTTCATAAAGGATCGTGTTTACGTACCACCACTTCCAACAACATTGGGTGACCTTCGCGCCCGCATCACAGCAGCCATTGCAGAGATTGACCGTGACACACTACACAAGGTTTGGCAGGAGATAGACTATCGGCTTGATGTGTGTCGTGTTACGCGAGGTGCTCACATAGAGCACTTGTGATGTGACTGAAAAAAACTGAGAGTTACCCTTCTTACCACATGTATTACATTCAGATATGTTCATTATATTTCACAAAATAAATTTATGAAATCGGGTACATCATTTTGACTTACCCTGTATATATATATATTGTGGGGTATCGTTGAACAACTCTTGATGAATAATCTAAAAATCAATAAATAGTTTCTCGATGGCTCTCATATAAGGCGAGATTTGAATTTTTGAATATTAAAAAAAAAAACCTTCGAGATCTACCTCAGCCTCGATTTTTTTAAATTTATTTATGTCATTTTGGCATCTTTGGCTTAGGCTAGGATTAGGGTAGTTAGAAGATAAGGAAGTATTGCGCAGTGCTTTATTTAAAGTGCCATCACAGCATTCGCCATATGAAACTAAGGAAACTTGTGGAGAATCTCAGTAAGGATGCTCGGGGCGGAGTTCGAACCCACATGCCTACCCATTGCCGATCCGAAATCCGCAACATTATTGCCTCAACCACTGGACTGGCTTTTTAATCTGATCAAGATATACTAAATCAACAATTCATAACCTTTTAATAGAAATACAGTGTGATTATAGTATCCATGGTAAGGTTTCTTTAAGAAAAACATGTTCACGCATTATGTAGGAACGGCCATATTTTATCCGCACCTTCTGCTTAAACGATATTAAAATGTTAAACTATATACTGTTTCCTTGAAACACGACTGAATAGTTAAATGCATATTCGAGCATAACGAAGGAACATATATTCATGTAGAAAAGTATCTTCAAGGATTTAACCATATTTTAATGTTAAAATATTTATCTCTTTGTTGGTAAAGAGACTCAATCATTGCAGACATATTCGAGCATTACGTAGGAACGATAAATTTGATTTTCACGTACTGTTTTAGGGAAATATTCTCAACGCTTTAACCACATTTACCGTTTCCATAGAAATGAGACGCAATCATTTAAAACACATTCAAGCATTATGTAAGAATGATTGGTTTAATTTCAGCCGAACTTGACATAACGAGGGGAACGTTCTCAAGGCTTTAAGCGTATTAGAATAGCAAAACGTTTTCGGTTTCCATGGTACTGATGCTAAATTATTAAAAGACTAATCGAGTATGACAAGGGAGAGATTGAACCGATTCCAGTCAAACACCACGTAAGGATGTAAGGAAATGCACTTAAGGCTTTAACCGTCATTTTCGTGGTAACGAACGTAACAAATTTATTACACATATTAGAACATGATGAAGCAACCTTGTTAGCTTTTCCACAAATAACCTTGTGTATAGTAAATGTTAAAATTAACACAGAGAAATTGACAGCAGCTGCGAATGGGAATCGAACCCGGATCTACTAATTGGCGGATAGGTATGCTAATCATTACACTACCACAGCACGGCCAGTTCTCTGTGTATATGGAATATTCCTCTCGCCTAGACAGTTTCCAAGCTCCTCATTGCTGGTTACGGGGCCCAGGCACTCCACTCACGCGGAGAGTTTTAGTTGAGGAGTCTTTTCGCTATCATGCAGTGTGAAGGAAGAGATTGTTGAACCAAATACAACCAAACGAAACAAACTACTGTAAAGGAATATGACTTCAAGAACACTGGATCGATAAAACATTTAACGTTTTCATTGAACGAGACCCCATTAAGTTTCTAAAACATTGCATTAAATGTTAATCACTTGCTCATCTCAGTTCTGCAGGCATTGCAAAAGATGAATCCGTCCTAGAACTTACTATAGGCATAGTGAATAATGGTATATCATACATTATGTTATTTTAATGTAGTCGGTAAAAGAGTATGATTATTGGAAGCTATTTGCGATATAAATAGTAGTTGACACTCAAGCAACAAATAAATTGTATATAACAAAGTCTTGCATAGAATTATTCTCTCACTAAATTCTTTAAGTATTTAGTAGCATACATCATCTTAATACATTTTTCAGCATCTATTGCCATAATTTTGTTGCTATTGTATATTGGATAAGTTAGTGTCTGATATTCAAAATGGATGCATAAAACTGCAAATCATTAAGTAAAATAAATCAAATTGTCAGGAATCAATTGAAGACCACCGGAAAATAACGTTCTTTGTTCATTTTGAGATTAGAATGCCATCAGTTAGCTCTCTGAAGGGCATTTTTAACAAGCTATCAATGCATGAAGAGAACATGCATAGTCCGTCTATTACAAGCAAATCTTTATTTAATGTTCAGGTGTACGTAATGCTAATTTTGAAATTTTAAAACGATCTCATGTAAAATCAATAAAATGCACAAAGCAAGATCTTTTCCTCTCATCTTCAATTGTAATCGAAATACTAATAGCTTTAAAGAAGAGAACTTTATTATAATCATAGATTAGCTCAATGGTTGGAAAATATTAACATTTTTAAAGCAAGATACTTAATTACGTCAGATGTGGTATTAGTGAATAGGTATTGTGGACAGCGACAAATGTGAACCCTGGAGTGAGCCCTCGCATCCTTGGCGATCAGCCTCCACTGCTCTCTGATCTTTATTTTTTCCATCCATTCCTTGACTTTTTTATACGTAGTTCGTTTTGTTCGTTCTCCAGCCAGCGTGTTCTTGGCCTTCCTCTTGTTCTTGTTGTGTATAGCTTTTCTTTGAGCATTCTTTTGGGCATGGCTGAGTCCTCCATTCTTTCGACATGTCCTAGCCATTGTATGCGTTGCACTCTTATAAATCGCACTATGTCCTCTCTTTTTATCAGTCTATCCAGTTCTTCATTGTATCTTATCCTCCAGTCTCCTCGTTCGCTTACTGGTCCAAATATTTTCCTTAAATTGAAGACCTGAATTGAAACAGTATCCCAAGTCCACCGGAGTATATTTTTCAGTAGGAACGAAAAACAGTCCAAGGTCTTCGTATACTATCCTATTCAGCGGAAATTATTTTGTGTTAAAAAAGGATTTCTGTGGTGGGATTAGGATGTAATATTTATGCAAGTGGATAGCCCTTGGAACATAGATACCGACGAACAGAAAAATGAAAATACGAAAAAAGTGGACTTTGGATGCTTTTCAATTCAGGTCTTCAATTCGTCTTTCGAACACTCTAAAGGCATTTTCATCTGAGGACGTGAGTGTCCATGTTTCTCCTCCGTACGTTACTATTGGCCTAATTAGTGTTTGGTACATTTGAATTTTAGTACATCTTGTTATGATTTTGCTCTTCATCATGTGGTAGTTGGCTGCATACGTTTTATTCCCTGCTTGTATTCTGTCCTATATACAGTTATGTACTTTATTTTCGTTTGTTAATATGTTTCCGAAATATTTAAAATCTGATACCCCTTCAAAAGTTCTTCTTCCTGTGGTTGGCCTCTGTTTTAATGTCTTGACATTATGATATATTTTGTTTTGCTCTCATTTACTATCATTCTGATGCCCTTGGCTTCTTCCAGTTGGAGTTTTGTGAGCAGGTTGGAATTTCGGGAGTATATATATATAAATCACAGCCATATTGAATCCACTAGTGGATGAGGCCTCTCCCGAAGGGAGAGATATAGCTGTGATCAGAGGGCTCTTCTTCATAATAATTGAATAAAAAATCCTGCTGGACATAAATTAAATCGTGGAATGAATATTCGCTATCGATATTCCCCAACAATCCGCTTAGGGACATACATTAGGGAGAATACAAAAAGATAGATCCAGAAGTGGTTGGTGTTTTCTTTTACATATAATCTCGTCATTTTTCTATGGCTTTATCTTAGTTTCGCAAATAGGAAAACAATCTATCTATAATAGGGAACCACTAGCCGTTTCTATTTAATCTGTTTGCCTGCGTGCATTCCCGTAATACCACATGAATTGAGAACTTACAACTTCTCGTAAGCCCCAATATCCCTCTATTTGCTACATCCCATCTATTCTAACCTCTACGCAACCACGTCCCATACATCTACTTTACACACCAAAGTATTCCCGCCAAAAGCGCTATATCCCGTTAATGCAGCCACCTAACACCAACTAAAAAATCCATTTACATCCTCTTATTTCTACAGTCCATTCACAGAGAATATTACGCCACAGTTTTAATTTATTTCCCAATAAGATATTCTTCTACTATCCCAATCAAAGCACTAATTCCCGCTACCAATATTTCCACTACCACCTAATTACTCCTCCAAACTACTATACCACCAAATTACCCAGTACATGCAGCCATTCTACGAAACCATGTACCTTACAATTCTAATCACTTCAATTCAAAATATGATACACCCAGAACTTCTATATTACAATACCACTATTACCAGAAAATTCTCTACACCATAAATCAAAAAAAGCCATAACATAGAAGAGTGGTATCTACATTACAAAGAAATCTACTTTCAACAAACTACAAGCGATAATTCCCAAATACACACACCTATAATATATTCCACAAGTCAAATCTATCATATCCATTTCTACACATGGAGATAAACACAGGATATTAAACAAGAAATCGATCGCTTAGACTGACCGGCAATTATTCAAACAAACAAAAAACTCAGCCAATTCATTAATAGTTATTTAGTGTCACTCTCGAGTAAGTATTGATCGGAAAACATTCCATCATAGTTCTTGGCTCATAGAAAAGCTTAATTACTTACTTCTAGCCCAGATCTCGATCATTATAAAGAGAGAAGCATACATTTTATATTCACCGAGGCGGAGGCCGCCCTCCGCCCCGAATCTCAGAGCTGTGTTTTCTTACATCATTCTTCTCGCTTGGATGCACGCCGACTGTTGTTGCCGCTCTTCTCGCTTACATCAGAAGCGCACGAACGGCGAAAGAAAGGAAACCAAAAAAAACAAACTATTCCTTATTGACCTTTGAAATTGACCTACAAATAGCTAAAGAGTGTGTCAACAGCAATTCAGCTTCCTCTTCTGCAACTTCAAGAGGTGCCCTCTTTTAAGAGACAAAATAATCGGAAAGCAAGAAAAGGAAAAAAAAAAAATTCTAGACAAAATTTCTTATAATAAAAAATTCATATGAATATTCTAATCAAAGTTCTGTCCAGTCATTTTTCAGTTCACTTTACATATTCATCTGTTCTTAAAATTCACATATATTTATTTTGTATCAAAGGCTTATCATTGTTCTAATTCAAAGTAATGACTGTAGCAAACAAGGTGAGCGGAAGTCATTACAAGTGTTTCTAGTGGTCTATAGAAGAAGTAGCTAAACTGCAGAATGTAATTCAATTTTAATATATCATAGTAAAGGAATAGGAAGCAAAAAGTTATTTTGTAACTAATACGATGAAGTTAGGGTACCCTTGCGTTTTATAAAAATAAATTAAAAAAACTGCCCTCGGATAGACTCAAATTAATTACCCTCAAAGTATAAAAGATTTGTGCTAGCGCGCGTTAATCAATTACATCACGAAAAAACAACACGCAGAGATCACATCAAATAGTGATAAGTACATCGAGAATTGAGATAGTAGGCCTACCTACCGGATATTCGTTTGAGTCGTTTCTATTATTTACTAAAATATGTTTTAATTTATTGCAACGTGTTATGCCACCATATATATTATCTATTTTATCAAGTAGTGGTGTCTACATACTATATTTTCACTGTTTTCTATTTTCAAAGTGCCAACTAAGATATCTCGCACAGCTTAATGTTGACTTAAATATGCCAGGTACCTGTCTTAACTTTTGCAATTAAGTGTGATAGATTCTTCCATAGCTGATTTTGCATTTTTGGTTTAAATGTCTGACTTAAATAAGACTTAAGTATTTTCTTGCAATCCACCCCAGGCCTCAATTGATAAGTGATGCAAAAAGCGGGTGTGTAACTAAAACATCAGAAATTTGTGAAGAATCAATATTTAGTTAGAGAAGAGGTGTAGCAGTAGAGGGTGGCCTCACAGAAATAATTGCAATAAAACAATGAGTAGAGGAGAGGGGTAAGGTTGTTTCTTCTCGACTACCTGAGATGCTTTGATAATGAAGGAGAATTGGGGAATGTAACATTAGATTTGCAAATGAAATTGTTCTTGTTGTAACGAATGAAACATCTTTCGACAACAAAAACGTGGAATAAAGATAAATGTGATCAAAACGAAGGAAATTTTAACTGAAACAAAGTAACGACACCCAACGTCAGAGTTGGAAGAAAGTAGAACAGTGGTGAAAGAGTCATTCATTTACTAAACCCCTTCTTTGTGAAAGGATGAACTAAAAGTTGAGAAAAAGCTTTGTATGCAGTATAGTGATCTACGGAGAAGAAACATGGACTCGACGAAAGAGTGAAGAAAGTAAATAGAAATCCTTCGAAATGTGGACATGGAAAATAATGGGATAGATCAGATGGACAAAGAGATACATAATGTGGAAATAATGAAGAGACTAGGTGCAAGTAGTGATGGGCACTGGGTTAAAACCCTGGTGATAACCCTAGGAATTTTTGGGTTTAAACCGGAGTTTTTATTTTTCAGTGTTTTTTTAAATTATATTCGAATAATTTCAAAATTAATGTCTATGCTAATTCTCACAGCGAGTTTTTATGATGTTATGAAATCTTAATGTGAGATAGGAATAACATTACATTAATGAGATAGAAGCATGTACTTACGATTTTCATATTATATTGATTATTATATGCGAGAAGAAGGTAAGTAAATACTGTCATGTTTACTGTATAAAGAGGCGCGTGATTATTTCCTTGTTTTAATATACTCAAGTTCTAGGAGGCAAGGCAGGTGTCAGGTTTGAAACTTTGTGTCGAAAATGCCAAGAAAGAAGGGACCTATTTCGAGTTGTTATATAGAAAACAAATCAAAGGAAACAAAAAAAATGCAAATACTGTTGTCGTGAATGTAAATACGCAAACGTACAAAAAAATGTCAAATCACTTGAAGAGATGCTTGAAATGTCCTTCTCAAATTAACAATGCTGTACTGGAGAAGGTAGGCAAAGTAACCACAACAGCGCTGACTCGTAAATGTGATCAGAAAAAGGATGCACAATGTTCAGATGCTTCAAAGACACCATATTTAACAAAGATTCCTATCTATAAGCTCACAAATGATAGACGAACATTTCAATTATTTTTTTATATACTATGGATTCCATGAAAAAAGCAAGTAAACAAACTCTTACTGTCAATTTCCCTTAGTTTATGTAAAAATATTTACAACCGAATATAACTTAATAAAAGAAATATTTATAACTGCACACATTTTAAAATAAAAACTCACTTCGGGGTTGAAACCCTAGGTTTTAACCCAAAAATAAAAACCCGGCTTTTTACCCCTCACTAGGTGCGAGACGAGCAATACGGGAGTTAATAAAGAAAAAGTTTAGTTACGACAATTTTTACGCAGAAATTGCCTACTTAGAGATGTAACTGAAGTCACAATTGAGGGGGAAACGAGGAAGATGAAGAAGGTAGATGCATATTTTTGATACTATTAATGAGGATAAGTAATACGCTAAGACAAAAAGGAAGGCACAAGATCGGGATGAATGGAGTGGGTTTAAAATGCCTCGAAGATAACCTGCCACTTTTGGCAAAACAATAATGATTATGAATATTAAGAAAATTCAAACTTTTGCTATATTTGACAGATTAGGAAACTAATTAGCAACAGTATATCTTCAGCATATCGTCGGGTAGGTAGAACCTTATCCTGCGAGGAAACTTGAGACTACATAAAGAAAATGGACGCGCAATGTATTTTTGAGTTTGCTTGTACTGAAAACCCTGAATGGTTCAAATAAATATGAGCATATAGTGATTATTCTATAACTTTGCTACTAGGAACATGAATCAAATACAACATAATTTATTTATATCGCCAAATTTACGTAATTTGTAACATATGAAACGTTTCAGCTCTCTCTCCTGTTACATAAGCATTTCTTGTGTGTGACCTAAATATATTCATAGTAGATTGATTCTGATTACATTGCCTCTAGTTATGACTAGGCCTTGATATGCTAGTCGACAAAGTAACATAGAATCGAATTCATTGCTAGAAAGTTCCCCGTGTGATCTTACAAACTGCAAAATAGTTTTAATTTCATTTATGATTCAACCATTTCACCTGTCGCTTATTCTATTGTAAGTATGTAAGATAGGATAGACTTAGACTTAGATAGACGTCAGATCACGACACTGTGCGACCTCTTGACTGATTTTCTTCCCCATTTCTATACGTATTGTATTACTTTCATAACATTTTCTTTATCTAAGTAATTATAACAATATTATTTCAATTTAGGATCAAAACTAAAATAAGGGAACTTTATATTTTAAGTCTCATATAAATTATTTCTACATAGAATATCACATGACTTCATATACGGTATTTCAGGTTCCTGAATAAATAGCTTGAAACACACGATTTTTCTCTATGGTTTCTTCTAAACCTACTAAAATAACATGAGAATTATACTTTTAATAGAACAATCTTAAGTTTTTTCCTAATTAATATTTACTAATATTCTCTGTTCTTTACATAAGTCTGTTGTAAACGATTTTTTTTGAAAAAACATAGTTTCGAAATCTTATATTTGCAGTAACACAATTATAAAACGCTGTTAATTTGATGAAGAAGTTATATCAAGGCAGATCTGACATTAAATTGACACACAATACATAATCTGGCGGTAAGCAAGCAACAATGAAGCAGATGTTACTAATAAATACAGAGCTCCAGGTTGTGTTTAGATGCTGTGAACATCATTCTCCAAAATTTCTTTAGGTATCAAGGAAGAAAATTCCACTTTAAGACGAAATGAATGACAGACTAAATGGAAAACACTAAAAGGTAATTCCATATCAGTTCACCCAGGCTATGACACCTATCATCTACGATTTTCATGAAACTTGGTATCATTTCTTTCTACATCTTGGTAGAAAGGTGTGTGAAATTTTACCTCATTATCTGTAATAAATTCTGAGCTACAAGGGTCAAAATATCTGTAAAATTATCAACATTCACTCTCTGTGACTTCACGTTTAGACTTCATTCAATAATACAAACACTTGTATATCAATGTCCAATTTAAGTGCAGCGTTGATAATTTACCCACATGTTCATAAAAATGTGTATATTCCAATAAACATGTTACTTTGATCCTGGCCTATCCAGTGACCATAGAAATAAAATGGAAGACTTGCAATAGTTGAAATCTTTTGTCCATTAAAATTGCATCAGTGAATCTTGATTTTAACCATGTTGCAGAGGAAATACCACATCAGTTTTAAAAAATATAAGACTTGCTCTAAGAATCGATGAAAGAAAAAAGTTGTTTTTTGATTGCTTGACAAACAAATTTCAAAATAAAAAAATTAAATTTCATTTTGTTTTCATCTGAAGAGGTCCTGCGTAGGTTACTTGACTTCTTTCAATATATATATATATATATTTAATATTTGTATCCTCTACATGTGAATAATTCACACTGGGTATTCTTTTATTTTGATTCTCACCGATTGGTTAAAAACGATATTTTTTTATGTTCCAGCGGAATTCAAAATGTGTGTTTTCAGACATTTACGAGAAGTGTAATATCTACGGACTGGTTTATCATATAACATTCAAATAAAGACCATTTCTTCCTTTAAAGTCTACTTTATAATTTTAGCCCTCAACACGAAAAGCCAAAAATGTAATCGAAGTGGTCGAAATAGTATCCAAATATGATTATCGGAATAGAAAAAATATCGTTCTTCCGGGTGCTGTTTCGCACGGGAGGGCTTGAATATTAAAGTTAACTTTTTTTTGCATATTATTTCATATCAAAGTATGTTGAAAGCTGATATGTAGTTTCTTATTTTATTTTTTAAAAGAAATAAAAATATCGTAATTTATTAACATTTGAGGCTCAATATCTGGTGGGAGGACCAGATAAAAATCTAATTGTTCACATGTTATGGTACTTATATAAGAATCTACGGTAGAAATTTAAACTTAGATTTGGGTTTAAAAATCAGATTTGAAACCGGATAAAAGTTATTTTACATTTTAACTGCTCATATGAAAAGAATTATGGTAGAAATTTAAACTTTGAAATCTGGGTTTGAACTGTTACAGGTTTGAAAGTGGGGCTAAATAATGCTTGTGAGCGCTTTGAGATGAACATTGGAGGACCACTCTGCTGGTAGATTAGATAAAATATTTTTACACTTTATGCACATGTATAAGGAGAAACCACGGTAGAAATTTAAACTTGAATATTTAAGTTTAAATAAAGTTACAGATTGGCAAATTGGAAATGATTAATGGTTGTTCACGCTTTGGTAAATATGTTACCACCAGAATATGGGGACCATGGCGGATCAGTTGTAGGGCGTTTACCTCTGATGCTTTGAGTCCTCAGTTTGATCCCGGCTCGTGACATGTGGTGAACAATCACTGTGTGTGGGGGGGGGGTTCTCGAGGTTCTCCTTTTTCCTACCACTTTCTTGATTTTATCCATTCGGCCTGAGCCAAAGTTTCCTAAAGACGTTACAATAAAATTAATTCACCGCCAGAATGCCAAAGAAAGCTGTGAGTACTTAAAATAGAAAGAGGTGATATACATACATACGTTGCCCCTGTTCAAAATGACGAAAGGTGAAAGTTCAAAAATAGCTATTTTTTACATTTTTTCACGTAGGTTGTGAGAATAGAACCGGAGCGTAAGAGCTGGTTAGGGGTGGACTTTCCATTAGCTAAAAGTTAAATTCTCAAAATATATGCTGTCACAGCTTTCTCTGTCATTCTGGTGGTAATGTAACATGTAATGTACCTTAGCGCGAACAAGCTATAATAATCTCCATTTCCAAATTTGTAATTCTATTCAAAACCAAATATTAAATTTCTATCGTAGATTCTTCTTATATAAGTACAATCGGGAAGGGTAAGTCATAGTGCTGTTAACCCCCATAAAATTCATTTTATCTTTATCTTATATAAGTGCATAACATGTGAAACAATTAGATTTTTATCTGGTTCCCCACCAAATATTGAGCATCAAATATAATAAGATTAATTTACGAATATTTGGATTTAAAAATATCATCAAAAATTAAGGAACTATATATCAGTCTTCATATCCTGCACACTTTCAACATACTTTGATACGCATAGTGTGCATGAAAATCAACTTTGATATTCAACCCTTTCCGTGCAAAACAACACCCTAAAGAACTGTATGTTTTCTAATCCGACAATCACATTTGGATACCATTTTTGACCAGTTCTATTAATTTTTTGCTTTTCACGTAGAGGACTAAAATTATAAAGCCGACTTTAAAGGAAAAAATTGTTTTTATTTGAATATTATATAATAAACCAGTCCGTAGATATTACATTTCTCGTAAATGTCAGAAAACAAATTTTGAAATGCACCGGAACATAAAAATGGCCGTTATTAATCTGCTAAGATTACGAATATCTGCTATGTGCATTTTAACATTTTTTTCAGGAGAGCAATAAAATGTTTTTAAAGTTACTTGTTATTTTTACTTTCTTCGATATTAATGAACGTTAATTGCAGTGAGTAGTGAGAATATCTATTAGTAAGTATAGTCAATTCAATTTCACCAGGGGAATTTATTGAAAGTCTTATTTCTCACACAACAGGAATTACTAAACCAAGCACATAGCACATTTTGTTTTTTGCAATTTAAAACCGTTGAATTAAATAATTTACACACAGTTATGATTTCAAAAGAAGGGGAGTGTGCTTCTATTTCGAATGACACACACACACACACACACACACACACAAAACACACAAAACACACAATTTCCGACTTTTGAGCTCATAGCCAGCCAGATATTGCAAATTCAGCGATGTTATGCTGGACCAGTTCAGATAGAAACAAAATTAAATTAAATTTTGTTTATTGTGATCTTTTGTCATAATCAACCAAAAACCAGCTTTTTTTTTTTCATATTTTTATTTAAAAATGAATTTGATATGTTTCTCTCTACCACATGGTAAGAATCAATGCAATGTTAATTGACAAAAAAAATCAACCATTGCAAGTCTTCATTTTATTTCTAGACCACTGGATAAGGCAGGACCAAAGTAACATTTTTTTTCTGCAACCTACACATATATGTGGCTAAAATGTTAAAGCTACAATTAAATTAGACATTCAGGTACAAGTATTTGTAGTATTGAATGGAGTCTAAACATGAAGCCACGGAGAGTGAATGCTAATAACTTTTAAGACACTTTGATCCCGTGTAACTCAGAAGTTGTTACAGAAAATGAGGTAAAATTCTACACACTTTTCTACCAAGATGTAGAAAGAAATGATACCAAGTTTCATGAAAATCGGGGGTAGTTGGTGGCGAAATGAAATTTTGCTGGGCGAATTGATATGGAATGACCCTAAAGTGATTGATCCAGGGATTCCGCCAGGATATTTAGTTCGGGGGTTGTAAGTGGAGTTTTGCATAGTTTCTATCATTTTGGTCGTAAAAAAAATAGTTGGGGTGTTCTCGAGGATTTGGGGGTTATACCTCTCGCAGGAGACGACAGTCTCGCGGAATCACTCTTGAGAAAACATGATGATATGATATTTTGACAGCCATTTCATTGGTTCGCTAACTATGGGACCTTAATTATTTTCTGTATTAATGACGTCACTGTACCTACAATAGTGCAAAATTGAACCTTCAGATTGAAATATCAATACCCAGCAGGAGCTGAGCTACTTCCCGGTTTTATTCAAGTTTTGCATTTTGATTTAACTATATTATTTTGATTCAACTATATCATACAAATCATGTACTTGTTACGTTTTTGGCAGTCAAACCTCGTTATTGACTGAATCTTCACATTCCATTAATAACGTGAAACTGCCTTGCAAAATGTTTCGCATAAATTATACAGTATTAAATTGACATTCCATGAAATGTAATTTGAAATAGTACGATAGACAAACTTTACTCCTTACATTTGAGCATCAAGTTATACCTTTTCTGTTAAGAAAGAGTTGTTAAAAACGAAATGGCATGAGTGTACTAGATATTTGTTCTTATGCGCATATATATATATATATATGCGTCGGTTTTTGTGGTTTGAATGTGTGATTTGTCCCTTTTGCTTTCTCTCGTAGAGTTCAAATGTCATTAATAAACTAATTTCTGGAATAGTGTAATTATTATAAATGTTCTAAATAAACATCCTTGTTCTTACCTGGAACGACACGAGGTCCATTTGCTGTGATCGGCCCACTGCCGTACGTGACCTGTCCGGGGTCAGCATTCGAAACGACGGCAATATCCTCTAATTCGTCTTCGGCGTGCAAGTCAGCTGAACAAGGAGTATATTTAACAGATTTTCCCGCGTCCGTCCGTCCCCCAAGAGAAAAGACCATCTTTTTAGTTGCCATTTCCTCCCACCCCCACAGCAAGCACTACAATCACAAAAAGTGTTATCCACGTCACTGATGAAAATATTAACTAATCCAGAACGTTTGTAGCACAGTTAACGAGAATCTTTATTCAAAGTGTCTGAAATAATGGAATTATAAGGAAGAAAGCTTCCCGTTGAAGTTTTTAGGCCATTACACTATTCCATTTTCTTTCAGAGAGATAGGTATCATTTTTCCTGAGCTGTTACACTGATCCTGTGCATTTCATTGGAAGTTTCGGATCCACGAGAGAGGTTATCTTCGCTGCAGAAAACGTCGTTTGTTCTTCTCGTAACTAGAAAGAAATATATTAATTACCCCCATAATAGAGTTCATAATTTCATACTTTCGTGCGAAATCGTTTTAAAGTACATTAATTCTAGCTTCAGGTCGTATAATAGGCCTACATATAAGCTCTTCTACATATTATTGCATATTTATCTGCACTATTACTTGTATCTATGTGTTCGTATGATTGAATGTATAAATAAATATGTATATAATATGTACATGTGTGTGTGTAAATGAAATTTGTAATGAGTTCTTTTCTGTTTTGAAGTGCATATATATATGATATGAAAGTCATATACTTATCACTTGCACAAGTCACTAGTTTCACAAGTATTTAAAGAGATGAAACAGACACATCGTCGAATTCTCGACGCTTCCAGATGGTGCAAAGACCCTCACCAGAAAACCATTGGATTACGTAGTAGAATTTTAGAATCTGTCAGAGTGAACAGGCGATCTCACTGCAGCATTCCTATCGACGCACTCAGAATGATGGAGAATGAGAAATACAACCCTTTCACCCCTTTAGGATCATGTAGACGATTCGCATTAGAACTCTTGTTTCCCTCCCTTTCTTGCTGTGTAGCTGAACGTCGACTGAAACTTTGGATTGAGTGCAGTCTTTTCGCATGTATCTCTCCTTGCTTAACAGAGCCGCATTCATACACTTCTTAAGACCGCACTGCCGTTCGCTCACTTCTCGGCCACAATCACCACATTGATTTTCGTGTGACTTCCAGTTGTAATAAGTATACTTTCACTCAGCGCTCAGAGATGTCGCCGCTATCTTGGTAAACATGGCTACCGTTGCCAGTTGGGTACTCGAATAGCGGCGCAGAGAAGTGATGTTGCAATGCGCACTCTCTAGTGACAATTACAAGAACTCGAAGGGTTTCTTGAAAATACTAATACAAAAGTAGGAAAAATGAGGTGAAAACTCAGATTATAAACTAAAATGTGCAAGTTTTACTCGAACATTACTAAAGTTACAACAATATTACAATTATCATCAACTGAAAAGTAAAATAGTGCTCAAGAACTTACATAAAACATTTAAATGTAACGTTTACAGTCGCAATGAGATAAAATATATTTTCGTAATGATTTATACTTTCACGATCCATGTAAAATCAACACTTTTTAACAAAATTCTATCTCACCTTCTCAGGTTTCTATGATTTTTGGTTTATTGCCAGTAACTGTTGAGAATATTAAAAATATGTTTTTTCCAGATTTTTTTACAGACTGGTTTTCGTTTTATGAAAGTTGACAAATTTCCAAAAAGTCCCATTTTCCGTTACAAAAGTTTTTATTACTCTGCAATGGTTGGTGCTAGAGGGCTCAAAGGAGGCTCATTCTAAAGCTCTTGGAATAAGCTTTCATTTGATATGACACGCAACAGGGTCGCACAAAATTTTGTATCCTAAAATTTAAAAAAATCGATTTTCTTAAAATCGGACATCTCGATTTTTTTAAAAGAATTCTTAAATGTTGGTCATGCCTCGCTGCATCTACAATGAAAATTACAGCTTGGGACGATAATGGGATCGTGAGATATAAAACATTTTCGTTAAATTTCTGAGAAGGAAAAGGCATTAGCGGTCCACATTAAGATAAAAAGCTTTTGGTAAACTTTGTTTTTGGGGTCATTTTAGTCATTAATGACTTCGGCCGGACCCCAGTACCGTCCCCAAACATCCGTACCACAGTCGGGATTCGAACCCGGTACTCTGGAGTTGCTAGTCTGACGCATCAGACCGAACGGCTACCAAAGTTGGCTCCGTATGTAGAATTTAAATTATTTATGGTTTTAGCATGTATGGCTCAGGCTGGGATAGCGAGGGGAGAGGATACGGTAAGAAGTCGGCTAGAGCTAAAGTTTAATGTAACAACTAGATATTTGCCTGGTGCGACTGACGAGAAACTATATTCACATTAAGAATATTATTTATTATTGGAACCGGGACTAGGATTGGTATCCTGGTATTTAAAACTGAGGATTCTTGGAACAGGGTGCCCGGTCTGAATCCTGAAACCGGGTACAAGGATCCAGGATACGGATACCCGGTTCCAAGAACCACATCTGAGTCCTTAGTTTATATTTCGAAGAAGCGAATTCGGATCCCGGTTCCAATATTACGTTCCCGAACAGGATCCATGTGTTCAGCCATATTATATACCAGTTCATAATAAACTAAACTTAATGTGGACCCAATGTTCACCTTCGGAAGACTAGCGCGCTCACTTTCTGTGCGAGTGGGTACGGGTTTTATTGAACGGCGTAGTTCGGAACCCACTTTATCAACTGTAGGTCCTCATTTGAAGTTCACCACCTCGATTACGATGATAATAACTCCTCAATCAGGCACCAGACAATGAGTCTCAAGATAAAACACTAAGACGCAAGTTGATACTTTGGAATTAATTGAATTAGTTTTTGGCCTTTAGGCATCTTTGACTCAGACCGGGAGAGGAGAGATTTTGGGGAAAGTAGTGGCCAGGGTGCTATCACGGTATTAATATCCTGAGTTAGGAAAACCCTGGAAAACCTCAGTGAGGATAGACTACTGTAGGTTTCGAACCCAAGTGTCTACCCATTGCTAATACAAAGTCCATGACGCTACCGCCTGCACTATGAAGGCTCGGTCGATATTTTCGAATTGTTCCTATCAAAGAAGTCTTATTGCAAACGTGACATGTTATTACGCGGTCTACAAATAATCATCGCTGTTTAACAATGAAAGTCCTTAGTCAATGCGTAAGCAATAACGCTTGACCTGACAATCATTCCGAAAATGGTTATTAGTTATAACATTCAATATTGCTTGACACTTCGTATTCGCATGCTAATAATACAAAAATGTGCATTTTATAATACTAAAACTAAAGCTTGTTTCGAAGGAAACATTTTACATCGTAGTTTAAATTCGCCATCTAAATGATTCATTTTCATGTACGTTAGCGCTCCATTCTAATAAAAAATGCAAGTACTCCGAGATCCCATCATAGGATTTCACACGCACAAAATGTGTTACTTAAAATTCATTCATGTATACATCGATCCGCCGTAGCTAAGTTGTAGAGCGTTAGCGTATAATTCGAGAGGTCGTGGGTTCGATCCCAGCGGCCGATTATCCTGTCTGAGATTTGTCTAGATTTTAGAGATTTTCCTCAGTCACAGCAGGCAAATTCCGAGATGGCACCTTCAAGATAGGCCCTGGCCCGAAACCTTACCCTCCCCTATCCCGACCAGAACCTTAGGTGCCTAAAGACAATAAAAAAAATTCAATTTATTAATGTATCTACGTTCATAAAGCATTAGGGGTAAATATGCACAGTAATTTACTGTTAATAAAAATGAATGAAGTACATCGATATTTAAACCAGGAAAATAGACCAAGTTAATATTGATAATATTTAATACTCTACTTACGGTACAAATCGTGTTAAATATAATTGAAGCCAAAGTTATTATATATTACCTAAACACATAAAGCCTAAAATATCTATATTAAAGAGTGAAAAGTATGTGACTGGACCGGGGATCGAACCCGGTCCAGTCACATACTTTTCACTCTTTAATATCAATTGTATCTGTACCTACAGAGGCTTGATGTACAGAGAAAATCGGAAGTTGCCTCCATTTCAACTTTGGAACCTAAAATATCTCTTCACAATTTTTTAACAACTAACGCGGAGTCTGGTCGGGGGCTGTGCACACAAGCTACCGTCAGGCTTCAGCAGCGTGCATCCTATTTATACGATCACTGTTGCCTCCGAAAAATTCCACCGAGACCTTTTCAATAACCATGAACTACCTTATTAGCCCCAGTAGTTCCAAAGTTGAAAATCTCCACACACACACACACACACCGAAATTTGGAAACCGTCCAATCTATCTAGAGAAATGTTTCGGGTTTGAACTCGTGTTCCATAGCTTTCCAACGACATCTCAACAACTTTTCTAGCGCTAGTAGTTCCAAAGTTCAAAATCCTCTCAAAACTCGGGATCCGTCCGAGCAATCTGGATGGATTATACGCGTTTGAACTCGTGTTGCCGAAATCTTTCCAACTATACCTCAACCGCTTTCTTAACCATAGAAGTTCCAAAGTTGCAAATCCCCTCCGAAATTCGGATCCGCCCCTGCAAACTGGATGAATAATACGAGTTTGAATTCATCACAGCATCTTGCTGAGACTTTTCCAACGACACCTCAACCAGTTCTCTAGCCCTAGTAGTTCCAAAGTTGAAACTCTCCCCCGAAACTCAAGAACCGCCCCTACAATCTGAATGAATGATTACAGGTTTGAACTCGTGTTGGCGACAGCCGTCCTGGTAGTCGTGTGGGTTGGGACGCTAAGCCAATGAACTCGTAGATCTCGGATGTGCATGAAAGGTTTCTTTGTGGATTTCAGAGACTTAAAAGCTAATAAACTCTAGACGGGTCGAAGTAATTAGTTACTAAAGTGGCCCAAATATCCGAAATTTACGTTTTTCGTGTTGCTGAGATCTTTCCATAGAAACCTCAATCACCTTCCTAGCCTTAGTAGTTCAAAGCTGAATATTACGTCCCGTAACGCGGAATCCGCCACCGCAAAATGGATGAAATATACGGGTTTTAACTCGTGTTGCTGAGACCATTCCAACGACACCTCAACCACCTTTCTATCCATAGTAGTTTCTGAGTTGAAAGTTGTCGACAGACGGACAGACGGTAGGAGAGGGTGCATAAGGCTTCACATCATGAGCTGTTGATGCCTAAAATGCAATGAAATATACTAATGATAACGCTTTATAGATACCCAATATTTGTTAAAAATATTTGTGGGAACTTTTTACAGATACTTAAAATGTTTTCTTGTCTTTTATTTTTCAAATTACTGTTACATCTTTACTTTTAGAGCAGTGTTGCCATCTTGAGTATATTGTCCTTTCATGCATACCTATGCTCGATTGTATTGATCTTGTATTGTAATCCCAATTATGTAATTGCTGTGTATTTTTAATACATGTAATAAATGCCGAAACATATTTTTATATAATAGGTTGGCAACACTGTTAATTGGGTGATTATGGACTGGAATGTCTACAGTACCTTTTATTGTGTCGAATAATGTTCAAACCAAGTTCGGTGCGGAAATATCGAACGATATGAAGGAAAATTGGACTTTGAAGTACGTTGGTAACACTGAAAACTGGGGTGCTTGAGAATGAAGACACCAAGAGTAGTTTTCTATTGTGTCGAATATTGTTCATACCGACTTTGATGCGGATACATCATACAGAACCTACTTTAAAAATCAAATTTTAAATCAAAATTGGCAGCCCTGAAAACCGGGGTAGCTGGGCTTTGGGACAGCCACAGTATTTTTCTATTGTGTCTAATAATGTTTATGTCCAGTTTTGTGCTTCTACGTCTAAATAATGGAATCAGTTTGAGAAAATGAATTTTATGAATAATTGGTTGGCAACACTGACAACTGGAGTACGGGGAACGGGGAAGTAGTTTCATTGTGGTGAACATTATATATATATATATATATGGCCGGGAAACCGGGACAGGACCGGCAAACCGGGACTGTCGCCCCAAAAGGCTTTTGCCACTAACTGGGAGGGGACCCCTCAATTCCTCTTGCTGAGACTTAAGGGAACCGATCAGGGTAGACGCCTAATGTCCAATCCATACGTTCACGTCTTGGGGCCTGTTAGTACCCAAGCAACTGCTTGGCGAACGAACATGGATGGGCTGCTCACCAACCCGCATTAGCTGACAGCGTGGTGAGTCAAATGTCAGCACCCCTCCTTTCTTTACATATGATGGTACAAGCAAGGAAACAGCCTCGGAGGTCCTTATTGCCCGGAGGACCGAATGCAGCTGGCAACGGCAGCGGTCAGTCCTGCAGGAAATCAGATGGTCAAAATGACCGGGTTTGGACTGTAGACTGCCAGGATAAAGACACGGCAACTCGAACGGACCTATACGTGGCGACCCTCAACTGTCAGTCACTTGCAGGAGAGGACAAATTAGAAGAACTGCAGAATGAACTTAAGAGGATTAAGTGGGACATCATAGGACTATCAGAAGTGTGGAGGAACAATGAAGAACAGTTTGAACTACCGTCAGGACACACGTTCTACTTCAAAGGAACAGAAACTGGAAAAGCGACAGCCGTTGGCTTTATAATTAATAAAGACCTAAAGTCACGGATCACAGAAATTGAAGGAATTTCAGATAGAATCGCACGGGTAGTAATAAAGATTAACAAGAGATACAGTATGCAAATTATACAAGTGTATGCTCCAACAACCTCACATCCGGAGGAGGAAATCGGAGACCTATACGAGGAGATACAGAAGATTTTGGATAGTAGCAAATCGTATGAAAAAATTGCAATGGGAGACTTTAATGCGAAAGTAGGAGCCAAGCAGATTAATGACACGAAAGTGGGAAACTTTGGATTTGGCAAAAGAAACAACAG
>JAGDQP010031217.1:0-22072 GCA_022664845.1 Lepisma saccharinum
ACGAAAACAAACTTGGTTACATCTTGTGTTGATGTAAACAGTATTAGACAGTGAGACACTCTTCGAGCGCTTAACCAGAGTTAGTGATCAGTTTAGTTTGCGAGGATATGGAGTATAATTACTCCGATGGTGCAATGAATGTAAATGTTTGTCGTATAATGTACTGACATTTTGTATTTAACTAACACAATAACTGTTTAAGAGAAAAGTATAAATATAAATTTTATTCCGTGTTTATTACCAACATAAGACACATTATTTTAAGCAGAAATATTATCGTGACCATCTTTAATATACTTACTGTAATTTTAGATATACATATATATCACTTGGGATACGCGAAATTTATTATTCTTTCCCTTCAATTACTAAATGGAGCTGAAGTGCTTAATTTCCCACTGCATATTAAGCTCCATTCCCACATTTTATCAATACACTTTTAAAATATAGTATATTAATCCGTAGTACTGGTGTACTATATACGAGGTCCTTGTGTCTCGTTGGAACTAAAATTTGGTCTTGTAAATGGAAGAGAATAATACAAATAAAACTGACATGGGCTTACTCAAAAATATAAGTACTGGTGAGCTAGAATCTTTCCGTTCGGAAATTCTTTGCTTTGAATCATAACACATTGTTCCTGGTTTGATAAGACGATCTTGTGTACAGAAAAAACAGATTTTGATTTAGCTGACTTAGGAGGATGTTCCGCAACCCTTTCCCTGTTGTTATCGTTGTTTAATAGTCCTTCTATCAAGATAGATACAGGCAGTTTGCTAATGTCCGTCAGCTTGTTGGAATCTGATTTCTGCCTACCATTGTCTGCAAATGAATAACCTCCAGACTGCTCCGTGCAATTTTCACTAGATGAATTTTTTGGACAATAAAGGCGGAAATGTGTCAGTAATTTTGACTGATTGTAATAACATTTCTGACATACTAGACACGCACAACAGATTTTTTTAGAATCTGCGTCATTTGCATGTTCAACGAAAATTAAATCACTAGTACCTAACTCTGTACACAGGTTGCACTCCATGAATCCCTTTTCAAAAGAAAAATTCATTATTTTCATAACATCATTCTTACAAAATTCAGACCCCTTAACATGAAATCTCACATGCCTTCTTAAACTAGACTTACGGGAAAAGGTCTTTTTACACACTGAGCATTGATTACGGTTTCGCGAGTGAACTTTCAAATGTGCAGTAAGGAGTGACTTTTTGGAAAAGCCTTCGTTACAAGTGGGACAAGCATGATGTTCCTTTCGTTTGTGCGTGTTTAAGTGTCTTTTCAAATTATCTTCATACGAGTAACCTTTATTACATTCGGAACATAAAAAACTTTTTGTCTCAGAATGCTCTTCTAAATGATTCACAAGGTAGGATTTTCTGGTGAAATTTTGATCACATACAGAACACTTCAACAGTTTACGGTGAGTTCTCATGTGCCTCGCAAGACATTTCCTCGTAATCGACTTATTACATACTATACATAAGAAAGACGTTCCACTCCCATGGACCGAACGGAAGTGTGTACGAACGTTACGCGTAGAGTAGAACATTTCATTACACATCGGGCAGGAAAACGTTTTTCTTTGAACATGTTGCTTTGTATGCATCTTCAGCAACCTTTCTTCTTCGAACGTCTCCACACACAATGAACACTTAAATGTTTTACCTGTAGCGTGAGTCGCCATGTGTTTCGAAAGTGTGCGTTTGTCTACAAGTACCTTGTTACATACCGAACACACGCGATGTCTTCTTATGTGCACCTTTAAATTTCTCTTATAACCAAATGTCTTACCACACATTGTGCACACATGATTCTTAACCACTGCATGTACCTCCAGGTGATATAAAAATGAACTTGAATGTCGGAAGGTTCGTTTGCAATCCTTGCACTCATACGGTTCTAATCCTGTGTGTCTTCTTATATGGACATCAAGACTTGCTTTAAGTGCAAAGGTTCTATTACAATGGGTACAAAAGAAATTCGTATTATTTCTATGCACTACATAACGATGCCTCTTTAATTCTTTCATCTCAGAGAAAATCAGTTTACATGGCCGACAGTTGAACACTGGTAACTTATGCGTCTGTAAATGTCTCCTTAGCTCATACTCCTTGTAAAACCCTAGCTTGCATCTTTCGCAGTTAAATACTCTGGCACTTCGATGAAACTCCATGTGCATATTTAATAAAGAACTAGAAGAGAACACTTTACCACATTCAATACAGAAATTCTCTGTTTGACATATGTTAGATACGTTTGGTAAATGCGTTGTATCGCTCTTGGCCTCTGGTTGTTTCATGTCTACTTTACATTGAACACTCTCAGTATTCAATTCTGCATTGCAAGATATATTTGCTGAGAACTGGCAGTTGACTGAGGGTTTCCTGAAATAAATAAATGAATTCATAGTTAGGTCCACATAATTGTGGTGTACTTCCAGACAAATTTACATTTCTTTAAAATAAATGGTAATGATCTTAATCAAATGATACATCGTCGAGTGCACTCAGCTTTATCAGATTCTAAAACATAAGTAAATTTGAACAGGTGTTCTTTCCATAATACAACCTAACATGTTTATTGCTGACAAGACTTTACAGCGTCCGTCCTTTTACCCGCATCCACCTAAACGAAGTATTCTCTGCCTGTTCTTCCTTTGTACCACAGTTTTCCTTTGTTGTGTGTTTTCCCATTCTCTGCTAATGGATAACCCATTACCTCAGTTGATAGTTCTATTTCTTACTTCCTTAATCTTCCCGAATTCCATCATTTTCTGAGCAATTTTCTGCTTTCTTACAGCGCAATGATGTAAAACTGAAGCGACAGAAACTCTGTGTATAAACGCTTAGGACACAGGCCATATAGAAGATCACAAGGAAACATACATAATGCAGCAAACAGGTGGAGAATACAAGGAAAATTAAAGAAATAGGAAATAGAGCAACGAACTTGAACGGTCGATTATCCATTAGCTGAGAATGGGAGTAGATGCTAGGGAAGGTAGAGAAGAAAAAGCCAAGAAGAGAAGAACAACAACAATTTAGACTTTGTTTAGACGGATGGAGTGCAGGAAAACGGGTTCTTCTCAGTGCCTGGTTGGTTATCTTCAAGATTGTTTAAACATTTTGTATGTAAGTGTCAAATATTTTTTGGAAGATGTCAATTCAAGGTGACAGGTGAAAGAATAGAATTTTCAATGACAGGAAAAATGCAAATGGTGTACAGCTGGCGGATAGAACAATCTCCTAAGGTACAAAAGTGAGAACCAGCGTCGTTTGCTTCAGCAGCGCTGGATCTAAAGAAAATACAATTAAGCTGCTGAAACTTACCCTTATTCTGTTTTTGATCAGTGTATTGTCTACATACATCTGTTTAGAGGTAAATTTGTCAATAACGTTCAACATACATTGACAAGAGAAACAGCGAATGCAGACTACCTTGAGACAAGTCCAATGGATAAATAGCGTTGATATGAGCGTTTGAAGTAAATAAAAAAAGGGTGGTACAAGAATACTTACACAGGGTAGTTGCAAATTCTGAAACAATCGCTGGGAGTTGATCACTCGCTTAGAAATAAGAAAAACCTGTATTTCAGAAAATGCCCAAGAACGCTTCGTTACGGTTCTCGAGGCGTGCAAACTGGCACAGCATTGTCAGAAACGACGTAATATCTCAACAAAAAAATAATGTAAGATGTGTCTGTGTAGTGGGATTTGGAAAACATATTTTCCTCAAAAAGAACAAAACATATGTGCAAAAGGTCTTTTAGTGAATTCGATTTAGGGTTGGCATAACAAACAGGAGCTATAATGTGAAATTGTTCAAATAACAGGAGTATACACATCATACTATTTTACTACAAATGAAGAAGCTCACGTACAGTAGCCAGGGTCCAATAGTACATGTGGCGATGCCAGAAATATACGTCTCCTTATTGAGAAAATTATTAACACACAATATCTTTAATTGTGGAATCATTTGTCGTAGGAGCCGTGTGCTCAATTCCCTTGATTAAGAACAAAGTTTACATCAAATACAAAATGACAGTTTTAACTTCTATTTAGAAAATACTTGTTTACAAAGTGACAAGTATATTAAAAGAATGTGTTCGGCTGAGAAATTTAGCAGGAATTATTAGGAAGACTTAGCTAACAAAATGTCAACTTTCTGGACTAGAGGCTATTTTGACAAAAGTTCTAACTTTACACACGAATGAAACGATAATACTGCATTTAGGTTTTGCATTGTTTCATAATAATCGAGAAAACGACTCTCAGAAACATTTAATAAAGTTGCTTTTTCGTAATACGGATAATACATGATAAGTTACACGGGAATGAAGAGGAAAATTTCTTCTGATATTTGTTTTATACATACATTAGAGTGTATAAAAAATCTGACTTTCAAACTCTAAGAGGACTAAATTTATGCGAAATGACTTGTTATAACTACATAAAAAAATTTAGCTGGATATATTAATTTTTCACCAAGGAGCGCGACCCTTTCAAAATATGTCTTCTTTACTGGAACAACTCTATCCCAAAACAAATCTTTTCATTTAGAAAAGTTTTAGCTTATGCACCAATTGTTACACAGACAACAGCCATATATCACTAAGTTAATAATCGAATCAGCTTTTATTTAGTCACAAGTCAATCCATTTTAGTCCATTGCGTACAAGAAGATTTTTTTTCTTCCAAGGGTTCACTGTGTTCAGCTGTCACCGGTACATTATCCCCGTGGACCACACAATCATACATATTGTATTTGTTCTCCTTGTGTCTTGGGCGATAACTAATATAGTAGAATAAAGGGGGAGAGTCGTTGAGAATGTTTCGATGTCATGTGTTTCCGTCTTCGACTCAGAAGGGAAAGAAACCACTAAATACTTCACACATACTATACATATGCAACAGTGTGGTCAGCAATGTGAGCCATGGACATGTTGTACAAAAACTAACTCATCTGTGAACTCATTACATAGATTGCCCTTCATATCTCCCTACTCATTTTGAGATATCATTTGCTGGATGACACCACTTTTATTAATTGTAGACTTTTTAAAACAAACTTTCACATGACTGGCCAAACTACACTTGTTTTGAAAGTCACTTTACAGAGTGAATATTGAAAATCTCACTTATGAATTTCAAACTTCTTAAAGTACTTTTTCACATGTCGGGAAATATCTTCCTTGCGTCTGAAAGTCCTTTTGTAGAATCAACGTTCATGATGACGATCACTAGCGAGTTTGTCTCTCTCAGCATAGTACGTACTTCAATGTTTTACAAAATCTTCCTGAAACCAGTAACCCTGCAAACATTCGAAACAAACAAAATTTCCCGACTCCGCATGTTCTTTCAAATGATTCTGAAGAGAAGATTTTTCAGTGAACTTTTCATTACACAGAGAACACTGCAAAGGTTTCAAATCACAGTGAGTTAGAATGTGTTTGAAGAGTTCTAACTTATCTTTAAATGTTTTGTCACAAACTATACACATCTGACAATCCTTGCTTTTATGGACGGTAGTGATGTGTCGAATGTGTTGATCATATTTTGGACGAGTAATTTTTGTTGATTTTGTGTTCTAAAATGCAGATCCAGTGATTCAATTGCTGAAAATTCTTGGACACACTGAGAACACTTCAAAACTTTAACCGTAGTATGAGTCGCCATGTGTTTTAGTCTTGACTGGTACGCAATTCTGATCAAATAACGAACGCTCCCGAAGTCAAATTTTATGATGACTTTTGTGTCGAATCATACTTGTTCTGTAACTAAATTTCTTTCCACACACCGGGCATTCATGATTCTTCACCACTTCATGACTCTCTAAATGCCTTTTAAAAGTACTTCTAACTCGAAAAGTTTCCTTGCATTTTGGACACTTGTATGGCTTAGACAGTGCATGTGTTTTCAAATGTGAAATAAGATTTCCTTTACCTATAAAGCTTTCACTACATTTGATACAAAAGAACCACCCGTTCTTTTCGTGCATGTGATAACGGTGACATTTCAAGTCTTTATCTTGAGAAAAAGTTTCATTACACAAGCTACATTTATATTTGCGTGCTTTATGCGTATTTAAATGCTTCTTTAACTGAGACTCCTTGCAAAATCCTATCTTGCACTTCTTACAATTATATACTCGGGCACTTCCATGGACCTCCATGTGCACCTTCAATAAAGAACTGGAAGAACACACTTTATCACATTCAATACACGAATGAGACACTGGAATGTCTGCCGATTGCACACATAATTGGTTGGGTGACGGATAAATTACCAAATTATTTAGTATATTGTCTCGTGGATTGTCTGTCTCACTCATGTTTGGTGCAGTTGGTAAATATCTCGCTTCTTTCTCGTCCCATGGACCATTATCTGCAGATTGTTCCTTATTTATAAAGCTTCCAGCATGTAGTCTTTCATCCCAAGATACGTCTGGTAATAACTGGTTGATTTCTGCGGATTCCCTGGAATAAATTATTCGTAGATTTATTAATAAAAATGTAATAAAGTTGGCGAAAAATTAAGTTTATAAACTGAAGAATTCAACCTGTCGTGGATTTTCAAGCTTAGGTAACAAATATCTACAGATAAAGTTTTAATTTAAAGAAGCGCCTTCATGCCCATTACACTCTCACCATATCTATTCATTTACTTATTAAGAATACAACAGGCGTATGCACAGTTACAATATTCTTGAAAAGACAATTGCACTTAGATTTTAGCTTAAAAGGAAGTGTCATTAATGTGTCAAAAGGACTTCTGAATCAAACATAGCCTATTCGAAAAGGAAAACAGAGATATGTTAAGGCGCAAAATATCAGGCACCATGCACAACGGACCCATAAACCCTTTTAAAATACAACCATTTTGAAGGAAATGTGAGACTCTCAGTCAAATAGCTATTGCTCAACACTATTCATCGGAGAGTCATGGTTCTTACCTAATTCTCTTCAGAATAAAATAGGCTTTCCAAAGGTACCACGTAGTTGCGTCCATGACGTACACGGAAAGGGAAATTTGGAAGAATTTCGGGAAAATTCCTCTAATAAATCCCTTCTATCAAATTTAGCCTCCTCTGGAGCGACCCTGGGTAAGAGCACACAATCCAAAATTATATAAAAAAAATATTATGGTGTATAAGCAATGTGGGTGACAAGTTTGGTTTCGTTAGCTTCAATAGGTATGAGGGAATGTTTTGTATAAAAGAAGTCGAACCTATGACCTGATCTATAAATAGGACATAATATAAAATGAAGTACTATTCATCCGGATGTCATAGTTCGTACCTCATTCTCTTCAAAATGAAGCAAGATTGCCAATGGTACCATGCATATGACTTCCATGATGTACATGGATAGGGAAATTCAGTTTAATTTGCGAAAACTCCCTCCAAAAAATTCCTCTGAAGCGGCCCCGAATAAGCGTACACATTTCAAATGTGACTTTAAAAAAATACTTCAGAGTATACGCAATGCGTGTGCATAATGCGTCAGACAATGACACAGATGGACGTGAAGTCTGTGACGAAGAGTGCATTCAATACGGTGGAGGGTGAAAATGTGGTAGTTTTTTCTGTGTCCACAGATTGCAAATAAAGCAGCAGTTCGTAATTCGCTCCATCAACTCCGAAACCCGCTAAGGTTGTCTTGCCTGTAGGTTATTTTGCGGATGCGTACAAGTTATCCATAACACAAAGAAAATAGTGATCCCCGATTCTCTGTGTTCTTGGGAAGTACACCGACAATTAACGAGGTCGACTGAAATAAGAACAGTTATGAAGACAAAACGACTGATTAAGAATCGCAAAGTTCTGTACAAATATGAAACGGAACCTTAAACGGCTCAACAGCGAAAATTCAGAGAACTACAAAGACATAAATGATGAAGAATTGTTGTAATTTCAAGACACTAGACGTCGGCACGGTATAATTCATGACCGTATGATTCGTATTTGGGCAATGACAATAAAGAACAATATCGATCCATCCAATATTACCAAATTCCAAGCAACAAACTCGCGGCTGAAGGCATTTAAAGCTCGCTTTAATATTGTATCTCGCAAAATAACACACATAGTATCGAAGAAAGTCATTGCAGAAGACAATGATTTGGAAAAACGAGCAGCTGTATTTATGCAGGAAGTAAAACAACTAATATCGGAATATGATTTAAACCCCGATGAAGTCATTAATGGGATAAGTCACGGTTTGATAAAGAATTGCGATCTGGTCGGACTTTGGAACTGCGAGGAACAATGCTGCCATGGGTTCCTTATCGGCAACTACTCATCCGTACATGATTATATTCTCTAATCAAGATGTGATGTGAGATTATGTTCCCTGTTGCCACTGATGTATGTTCTGGTCAAAGAATTCACAGGTCAGTTCCCTCAGTCAATAAACACAGATTTCCCTAATTTAAAAGTATTTGCCAGAAAGTCGTTCAATATGAGAAAGGAAGATCTGAAGATCTTTCGAAATGACGTATTGTGGTCAAATATAACAGGTTTGACAAAGTGTCTTCTGTTGTTGGGTTCCTGGAAACCAAATATGGATGGCAAACTCTTCAATTCGACAGTTGCGGAAGGGGTACAACTCATTAAGAAACGAATTCCTGGAAACAGCACCGGCCTCATTCAACCTGCAGACGTTTATTTCTTGCGACCTTACAAAAATATGGTGAAGTTTTTAATAGATGAAGTTCTCCTTGGACCAAATATCAACTTTTGGTACCGTGATTACTTTCTGTGCTTATAATCGTTTGTGCACTTTATATTTTCGGCTCCATGATTCAAGGATCTGATTTGATACGCGTTTTTCAAATGAGGGTATTTACGAGTATCAGAAAGGCCTGCCTCATTTCAAACAACCATAGGATTCGGTTTTTTGGGGTGGGTGGGGTCTTCTTATGTAAAGCTACCAACCTAAAGTCCGTATTCATAGAGAAGTTACTTTTCAAAAATTGCGAAATATAGACATGCGAACGTTTTTTCAGAGCATGAGTGTACAAAGGTTTAGTGATCCTCGCAGATTACAGTACAAGAGAATTTCTGAGTCCCATTAAGCGAAATTCAGGCTGGCATTTACCAAATTTCCAGCGACAACAGATTACAGTGCCTGAGATGTCCTCAGTCCCACTAAGCAAAATTGAGACTAGTATTTAGCGAAATTCAGACCGGTATTTCCTGCATTTGGTGAAAATTGTAGTGGTCACGAATCAAACTCTGTAAGCTCAAGAAACAGATCGTGAAGCATTAAACAACGAACGGTAGAATCATTCTTCGAATGGGCACACCTCAACATTTACGTCATATGTATTCTTAGAAAAAGTTTTCAAGGTGCTGGCCTTCGCGACTTATATTGAAGCAGACATGATAGCAGAAGGATTAGTATCACCAGTACTAGAAAGGATGTATGTATAACCGTGCAGTTCGAGTACACAATTGCGTGTATGAATTGAAGCGGGTTAAGACTAGATTGTATGGAATTTACCCCTGCGTAGAGCATTACGAATTACTAGCAAAAGACCTCTGACAACAGAGAATAGACGACCTTACCTAATGTACAAGAATGAATTTGAAGAAGTTAATTTAAATTTATTTTATGACCGATAGTCATTATCTACTTCGTTTTTATACATGGTCCTAATGACGTGATTTTAATTATATTTGATCGTCTGAGGACTGGCATCGACCTTTTTTTGGTTTTCTTTACTTAGCGAAAGACTTCTGATTTCAAACTTGTTATACTAAAGACCCTATACATACACTAGTGTTCAAAATTAAAGCAAAATTTGCAAAAAGTGATGTTTTAAAATGTGGTATGATATTTATGCATGGTCAAAAAACATTTCTATCCGTTTTAATGTAGAAAGACACAGTTAATGGTAGAAACGAAGGGTTGGCGCTAGTATAGCAAGTGACTGCAGCCCTAGGCTGTAAAAAGGATGTCTAGTAAAGTATATGAAAGTGATTCTCAGTGTTTCTTAAAGGCGGATGATACCAATGATACTGAACAGCTTAGAAATGTCTAAAAGACGACTGTTAAATGAAGCTTTAAGCTGGAGAACCATTGAAAGACTTGAAACTGCACAGTCACAGACCAAAGTAGTCAGATAACTCAGAGTGAATTCCTCAGTGGTTAATCGTCCTTGGAGACTGTCGATTGACACTGAAAACACGTCTAGAAGACCAGTCAAGGACACTCAAGAGTTATATCTGGAAGCGAAGATCGTTATTTGGTTATAAAAGTCAGGCGCCACAATTGGAATAGCATCCGTCAGACCGCGCTGCTGCAACAGGAAGACATAACTCGGAAAACTGTGAATAGAAGGCTTGGGGAAAGAGGACTGTATGCAAGGTGACCGGTAGTTTGTAAGCCTTTGAACGCTGATCAGAGAATGAATCGTCTACAATGTTATGGAGATCAAAGTCATTGGGCAGATGTAAATTGGACGTTCGCATTATCCAGTGATGAGTCGTGGTTTACTCTATAGTCTGATTCTCGACGAAGCATCATCTGGGGAGAACAGGGAACAGGATGTAATCCTCCCAACATCATCGAACGTGATCAATACGGAAGTGGTAGCGTGATGTTGTGGGTCAGCATTAGCAGCAATTGAAGAACGCTTGTACGCGAAACCACCAGGGTGAATGGACAAGGCAAAACTGCTACCAGCTATTGCGATCAGATCTTGACAGTACATTTGAGAGAGTTTCGGCATCAGGTGGGAGAAAATTTCTTCCTGGTTGATGACAATGCCCGCCCTCATAGAGATGTATTGGTGGACGACTTCTTTTGAAACTGGAACTATTGCCTTTTTCGAGTAGCCAGTGCGTTAACCGGCCTTAAATCATGCTTGGGCAACCTAGCAAGGCGGGCAGCTTCGCAATCACAACCACCTATCTCATTTGATGCTCTCACAATAGCTCCGCATGAATAATGGGAGCTACTGTCACAAGATGATCTTGCTGCACCTGTCCATGCTATGCAGCATTGTTGCCAGACTTATATCGCTGCTAGGGGTTACTATATACCCTATTAAGCTCCATTTTGGGAGTTTCTCACTTTATTTTGTTTTCTGATATTATTATAATTCTGGCTTGTATCCGTTTGTGATATTGCAACCATGATATTGTGTATTTTTCAAGTATAAATCCTGTTCCTTTGCAGTTTTGATTTCGTTGTATACCATACTTATGTATACCTTCCTGTAACATCAAGTGTTTCAAGAAATATATTACTTCTGTGGAGATTGAATCGTTTTGATTTAATTTTGGACACTAGCGTATTTATTTTTTTATTAATATTTATACTGGCCTTCTACACCAGATAAAGATATATTGCTGAAAACTTCAGCTTCTGAAGACCTTTTACAACTTCACATTTGATATGATTTTATTGTTTTAAGTATCTTAACAGCTACGTTTAAATGTGACATTGATAAGGGGCTTCATAATACCAGAACAGACGTAAGCCATAGTGCTGCTACCGTCCATAAAATACATTTTATCTTACCTTTACTCAGCGAAGTATCGGAATCTTTTCTGAAACAAGCACGCGCAAGTAGGGTTTTTTTTTCTAGATTTGTCTATAAAACTTACATCATATACCAAAAAACTCAGCCAAACGCAATTTCATGAAGATTTAAGCAGACCCATTGTTTTACCCTCAATTGCATTTACAACTTCCATGTTTGCAATGAAAATGATAATTTAAAATAAACTATAACGTAAATGTAATTTTACAATAAAACGAAAACAAGAGTTTTCTTTTTACAGTACGCTTCCTACGAGTTATCTTTTAGCTGTACTGACTCAGAACTTCAGATTGAAATTCCCATTCACAGTTGTATTGTTAAAAGAAAACTCGCAGCTCCTATACGCAAGTAACCTCTGTTACTAACTTATTCATCATACTCACACACACACATATGTGTACCAATTTGTGCAAATTGGTATCTGATTTTTTAAAAATATGATTCAAACTATATTTAGCAGCTTCTGTAATTCCGTAGTGACTAAATTTAAGAAATAGGAAGTCATGATCTATTGTATCAAATGCCTTTAAAATATCAACAACAAGTATCACGCTTGAGTTCAGAGTTTCCATGGCATTAGTCCTTTCAATCACTCATAATCTACTCATCAATAACTACAAATAATTATCATTTCGAGCGAAGAATTCTTCAGCCATGAGAGCGGTAACTGTTGGTAAATTCGTAACCTTCTCCTTTCACAAATCCCTACTCCATGACGTTTTTCTGTTGTAAACAATCAATCATCTAAAGAATGATCCAAATGTATAAAACAAATTATTCAAAGAAAATATTCATTACCTCCCAGTTTTTGAACTTGAAATGCCACTCATCACAAGCCGAATAATTGAACACACAGTCAACTCTGGGCATTCGTAATCAAGTGACGTCAACCAATGAAATTTCGTTTCTCTCGTGGTAAATTCAGGATCAATTTATTTCCCTAATTTCTACGAATATTGAATTTTCTTTTCCGAAGAGCATCATATTAATGCTTTTAATTAATTTATAAAATGAAACCTTAAATCCGTGTTTTAGTGGAAATCCCAATTTCAAATGTAAAGCAAATTGAGGAAAACTATATCAGATAGAATCGAAATACAAGCCTGTTGGACAGCTCGGCCCTTTAAAGAACAATTTTAATATATATATATATATATATATATATATATATATATTTGTATAGTGTGATTAATCGAAGGACTGAGAAGAACGATGATTACCAGAAGCAGACTCGTAACCTAAATGAAGATAACGTACAGCGGTTTAAACAAAGATTCTCGTGCATATACGAATCGAGACTTCGGATATAATTTAGAAAGCATACTCCACGTACTAGACGGATGTATAATAAAATAAGCAATACTACATAAAGTACTGTTTAGTGAAGATACAGATTACAAAATCACGTACATATGTCGATTAACAGGACTACATACCACTTACAAGCAAAGTATAAAGTAAAAGCGTTGTATTTCTTACAATCTACCTAGTATATGTCCATTATTAATAGTTTTTGTTACTAAATAAAAATTATAATACGTTACA
Organism: Lepisma saccharinum; assembly: GCA_022664845.1. Classification (NCBI taxonomy): domain Eukaryota; kingdom Metazoa; phylum Arthropoda; class Insecta; order Zygentoma; family Lepismatidae; genus Lepisma; species Lepisma saccharinum. The sequence continues at coordinate 13,113 of JAGDQP010031217.1, forward strand.
CACAATGTCTTGTACATATACAACTCTCTGAAACTTAAAGATAATCTTTCTCTTTTGCTTCTTTCCACCAGCATAAAATAACATAATTTTGCCTTTTTAATAGAAAATAAAGTCAAATAACTACTTTGTTACGTCAAACAAAAGTTTTTTATTAGAACTGGCTTAAAAGGGCTCCTCGCTCCAACCCTACCATTTTTAACATTTTTTTAAAAATATTTCAAAAACTAAGAGTATTATCAAAAATGTAATTCATACAATGCAATGGACAGCGATCTCGAGATCGTATCCACTGACGAGTGATACGTTTTCAAAGATTATTAACGTCATTATTTAATTGAAGTCTGAGCACTCATCAATCGACAAGATTTCGAGATCGTTGTCCATTGAATTTCATAGTAATTTGTAAGTTCTAGTGCGCTATGAGTTTATATTTTTGATAGTACTCTTAGTTTTTGAAATATTTTCAAACACGTTAAAAATGGGGGGACTGGAGCGGGGAGCCCTCTTAAATTTAATAACACACAGACGCTTACTAAACTTTACTGAAAAAAAATATGTTCTGCTGACGTAATTCTGTTGATGTATTTTGTCCGATGAAGGTATCAGAATTCCAAACATGTTCCATTATTATTATTATTATTATTATTTTAAAAAGTAAAATATTAGTATAAGACTGTCAGAGTGCGTAACTAATTTCAAGCCATGGAAATACGAACAGTTTTTAGTTACATCCAGAATAGGCGTGTTCTCGCGTTGACCAAGGCACTATTTCTTGAACTAGTTACAATGAAGGGTAACATATCGTCGTCGGAACTGCAATACACCCTATGTGGCAAACTATGAATTTTTCGGGAAGGCCAAAAAAACGATTTCTGTACTACAGCCTGGAATACAATTTATAGGTACTGAAAAGTTACTATATCTCAAAAAGTAGAAGTCATTTCCACATGAAATTTTTCTACAGTATGCAGAGTACACATGACTATATAAATTGGTAGAAAAAAAAGGAAAGGTTGAAAAATGCCACATAGGGGGTATTGCAGTTCCGACGACGATATGTTAAATGAAGAAACAATCTGTTAAGTCTATGGTGTGTACATACAGTTTCCGGGTTCTTTTGAACCCTGTATTATTAACATAATTTAACAGCTTCCTTCTGTATTTCCTTACAAATACTGTTTACTTAATATTAAAATAATAAAAAATAATTTTCAAAAGGTTTCTACGTTGTTAAAATAATGCACTGATTATAAAGTAGTATTTTTGTCCGCTAGCTTTGACCCGAAACATGACACGATATTTACCGGTATACCTTGATATGCCACATTCCTAACTATAACTCAATAAATAAACCTGAAAGGTTAACGTAACTGTCCTTCCTAATACATACTTTAGCAGTCTCTCTCACATAGATGCTATCACTAACATGGGATATTAATTCTAAATACAATGATGCTATTATTATGGATCCCTTTTCACTGATCAATTTCTTGTATAATTACCAATAATTCCTTACGCTCTTGTACATAGCGCTTACCCCAGTAGCACCCAAACGTGTTTTGAACGCTGATTTTTTTTGTTAATTTCATTGACTAACCGTTACCGGTTGAAAAAAAAAGTACGTTCAATATTAAATCATATTTGAACAAAGACTTTATATTATTCAGATTCAGATTTTATTGTGTTCGTTGACCATACACTAGCACATCTAGAGCACCGGTATAAAACGTCATAAACTAGAGAACATAAAACAAGGATATATTGTTGATGAACATACATTGAGTGAAATAAAATAAAATAAAATGGCTAAATATGCAAGTACTACTTTTGTTGTGACTTGTCACAAACTAAAAAACTTAACACAAGCAATGTTACATTATTGTTAGAAATCACTGGGTAAAATAAAATCACTTAAATGGCTAAATATGCAAGTATTAGTATAAAACATATCGTACACAAGATTACACTGTGGCTAAAAAAAATATTGGGTGAAATATAAACACTTAAATGGTTAAATTGGGAGTACTACCCAAATTGCTTGAAATAATTAATAGTAAGAGAAGAGGGATATACTTAATTACAATAATGTTTCAGTATTTACATAAATATGGATACACACTTCTGACAATGTTGAAGTTATTTGATACAGTTTTAAGTTGTTCTTATACTTTGGAAATCAAAATAAAGATATTCGTCTACTGTGTAAAAATTATGTTTCTGTAGTACGCTCCACACTGAATCAGTGAACCAATTAAAGGATTTGGATTCTTTTATATGTATTGGAAGTTTATTATACAGCTTAATTCCCATGTTTATTGTTGATTTGGACAACAAAGCAGTTGTATTCGGGATGATAGTTTCTCTCGGTCCCTTGTAACATGATCATGAACATCCATGTTGAAAAGATGTTAGTTCAACGTGGATTCAACTGTTATTTTCAACTGCGGTATAGATTTCATTCCATGAAATTCTTTCTAATTTAATGGAATAAAACTTGTAATTAAAAGCTAATTGAACGGCATTAACTATTATTTTGTCCTCTTTTGCATGTTGAATGTCAATCTATATTCCAACGAAAGTTTGATTTCGTTGATAGTACGTTGATATGAATTTTTTTTAACTATTATATTGAACTGTGCCCTAGATTATATTCACAAGTTAATTATATAAAACTGTGCTTAAAAGCGAGTAGAATAAAATGAACTATGTTTCTCATGTTCCCATTTGCATGCTGAAAACGTTGAATTTTATACTATATTTCAACGAACGATTAATTTCGTTAACAGGGAGTTAATGTGAAGTGTTTTCAACTATGACACAGACTTCTCTTTATACGTGTTTTTATAAGGCGATATATTACACTAATTGGGAAATACAAATTACAAATTTAATAGTGCAGCGATGGTCAAAGTGTTAAAGAAGGAAAAATTTCCATAACAAAGAAAGAAGGAAAATATTCTTTATTCTTACATGATGGTGAAACGACACGTCTAGATTTGTGCTCACTGCGTTCTAGACTGCCTGTTACTACACATACCGTAAAGGAGTAGTGATTCTCAAGGTGGATCCATGCATGGAGAGATACAGCGACGAGCTACCAAGGACGAATCCAGAACGTTCCTGGTTCGAACTCTACAGCAGCGGTTTGATAATTTATTGTTGGAAAATTAACACCGTATATCATGGTGAATGCAATGGACGAAATTAAATTAAATGTGTCTACCAATGCTCTGTTCTGGTCAACTGAACCAGTTTCTTCTCAACCATTTTTCAACGTCGAATAAACCGTTGAACAGGCGGTACATTTACGTTAAAATAACCTTTCGCTTCTGACGTTTAATCCACGTATTTTCAACGTGTGTGTGCTACTGGGGTATATACTAGTGATATCTACACAAGCACATTTTCTGCACTATGGCTTAATCGATAAGTGGATTTATTTATAGCCTTTAGAAGGCCCAATTGAAATCTCCAAAAGTTCGCAAAGACCAATGATTATATTTTAATTATTATTAGTTTCTAGTAGAAGTCCAATCACATAAAACCGCTTCTTCACCAAAGATTACTTCTACACGAAAAACAGAACAGTCTCAATTCCTAAATCTTGTTCGTAGAAATTCTCTTCCGCTTGGTCATCGATTAACTATAACCAATCCGAGTAACCTGGACACTTTCTGGAACACGCCCAATATTACATTATATTTTTTTTTCTGAATCAAGAGGGAAAATGTGTATTGTCACTTAATAAAAAGAATTGATGAAAGACGATCTCAGTCCATAAAATGTAGGAACTCTGAACATAAAATATCACAGCTCTATACGAGAATATAATAAATCTCACAGACACTCAATTATAGGCTACAACGGTTGCCACCGGAAGTTCCCTAGTACCGATGCTTACTACTCGTTACCAGTAAGCTGCTTTAACTTCGTATACACAAAAACTTGGGGTTTTTCAACTTCCTTATCTAAATATTGAGTAACATTTTTGTTGTCTAATTTTTCCGCTGGCTGGGCCAAGCTAGATTCTGAAACATTACTAGAATACTAGATGTCGATCAGTTTCCAATAGACTTATCGCTTACTGCTACCGTGGAATATCCTCCAAATGAATTATCTTTAGCACGTTCCATGGATGGCGATTGTACAACATGCTTACCTGGAGAACGCTTGTGGTACTGAAGTCAGAAATGCGTCACTAATTTAGATTCTGTACTAAAACACTTCGGACATACTACACATACACAACAGTGTAGTCCGGAATGTGAGCCAAATACATGCTGTACAGAAACTAACTCACACACAGATTGCACTCCATGTTTCGCTACTCATTGTGAGATATAATTTGCTGGGTAACACCACTCTTATAAACTGTAAACTTTTTCAAACAAATTTTCACATGATTTGCCAAACTACACTTGCTCTCGAAAATCATTCTACAGAGAAAACATTCAAAATCCCGCTTATGAATTTCAGACTTCTTACAACACCTTTGCATATGTCGGGAAAGATCTTTCTTGCGTCTGAAAGTCTTTTGGCAGAGTGAACATTCATGATGACGATCACTAACGAGTTGGGTTCTCTTAGCATAGTGCGTCCTTAAATGTTTTACCAAATCTTCTTGATACCAGTAACTCTGTTTACATTGACAACAAACAAAATTTCCCGACTCCGCATGTTCTTTCAAATGATTCTGAAGAGAAGATTTTTCAATGAACTTTTCATTACACAGAGAACACTGGAAAGGTTTCAGTTCACAATGAGTCAGAATGTGTTTGGAGAGTTCTAGCTTATCTTTAAATGCTTTGTCACAAACTATACACATCTGTGAGTCCTGGCTTTCATGAACAGTAGTGATGTGTCGAATAACATTACCTTCATAATTAAACATTTCATCACATTTCGGACAAGAGTAATTTTTCTTGACTGTGTGTTCTTCTAAATGCATTTCCAGTGATTCAATTGCTGAAAACTCTTGGTCACACTGAGAACACTTAAACACCTTAACCATTGTATGAGTTGTCATGTGTTTTAGTCTTGACTTGTAAGCAACTATCTGATCACATAACGAACACTCCCACAGTTGAATTTTATGTCGACCTTTGTGTCGATTGAAATTTGTTCTGTAACTAAATTTCTTTCCACACACCGGGCATTCATGATTCTTCACCAATTCATGAGTCTCTAAATGCCAATTAAAAGTAGTTTTAACTCTAAAAGTTTCCCTGCATTTCGGACACTTGTATGGCGTGGACAGTGTATGTGTTCTTAAATGCTCATTAAGATTTTGTTTACATGAAAACCTTTCAGAACATTTGATACAAAAGAAACTCCTGATATTTTCATGTATGTGATAACGGTGCCTCTTCAATTCCTTCTCTTGAGAAAAAGTTTCATTACACAAGTTACATTTATATCTGCGTGCTTCATGCGTACTTAAATGCCTCTTTAACTGAGATTGCATGCAAAACCCTATCTTGCACTTCTTACAATTATATACTCGGGCACTTCCATGGACCTCCATGTGCACCTTCAATAAAGAACTGGAAGAGAACACTTTATCACATTCAATACACGAATGAGACAATGGAATGTCTGTCGATGGCACACTCAATTGATTTGTTGACATATAAACTTCCAAATTATTTAAGATATTTTCTCGTGGATTGTCTGTCTCACCCATCTTTGGTGGAGTTGGTAAGCATCTCACATCTTTCTCGTCCCACCGATCATTATCTTCAGAGTGCTCATTATTTTTAAGGCTTCCAGCATTCAGTCCCTCATCCCAAGATACATCTGGTAATAACTGGTTGATTTCTGCTGATTCCCTGGAATAAATTATTCATAGACTTATTAATAAAAAGCTAATAAAACTGACGAAAAATAAAGTTTATAAACTGAAGAATTCTGCCTGTCGTTGATTTCTAAGTCTATGTAAACAACTAGGTATCTACAGATAAAACTGCATTTTAAACAAGCGTCTTAGGGTCAGTTCTACAATCGACCGCTAGACTTCTAGTCAACGCTAAGCTGAGGCCACGTCTGATTTTGGCCAATGAGAGTACGCAAAATGAGAGTTGGCCTCAACTTAGCGCTGACTGGAAGTTTAGCGATCTATTGTAGAACTGACCCTTAATGCCCATTAGAAACTGGCCATAGTAAATTCCAACTTAGATTTTAGCTTAGTAAAACATAACTATGCCATACTGTCAATAGATTAAAAGAATAATATCAAATAAACGCAAAATAAATACATCAATCAACTGAGCAGCGTAATATGTAAGTTAATACTTAAATTTCATTCTACATATTATACGAGAGGCACGTTCTCCAAATGGGAGACTTTTTCAGTTAGGCTTTCCATACAATGGAAAAGACCTTTATTACCCATTCATGTTCTACTATGAGCAACCTGAAATTGGTTTTCAGAGAGTAAGTGTATACTATGAATACTAAATGCAGTTACGAATTATTTGATTAAGAAAGAGTGACTCAATAACAACTCTCTTGTAAACCAGCGTAATGAGTTTAAAATTCTGAATTAGGTTTACATATTATTAAAATTTAGGATAAAATCCGATTGCTTAGTATGATAATAGTCCTCCTTGCGCTCACCCCCACTTTTTAAATATATTTCCTAATATTTCAAAATCTAAGAATACTTTTAAAAAATTTAAAACAGTTCCCTACTGCTTAGAAATTAGTAATGAAATACAACGGTCAGTGACTCGGGATATTGTCCGTTGACGAGTAATAAGCTTCAATTAAATTATTATGACGTTATAATGTTTCATAACGCTTTACTCAAAATTTTCTAACATCTCGAAATCCATAACACTTTTTCGATAGGAACTACGAAACTATGTCCGAAATACTGATACTGCAATTTGATTTTGAATTATTTTGAAAAATATAAAAAGGGGATGGGCGCAAGGAGCACTCTCAAGAGGTTGACGATTTAGATTTTTTTTCTGAATTTGAGTGATGGGATTCAAGTCGATGGTTGCATATTCAAGTTTCGATCGACTAACCAATAACTTTAGGCATGTACTAATCATTCTGAAATTCCTTCTGTTCTTTAAACCAATCCTATGATTCTGAAAGATTATGTTGTTACGTTATTTATATGACAATTAAACTTTGTCGAAAAATAGTCTAAACATCTTTCATTAGTTTCGGACTTGGTAAAACAGTGTTATTGAGTAAGGAAATTAAATAACCATTCGTCGTTTAGCAAATGTAATTGTAGTACATTTTTTTTATATTTATTTCCAGTTCATTTTTGTTACACCACCTTTTTATGGTATCTAAATCTTCTTTTGATTTATTATCTTTAATTGATTCAATTCTAGTAAATACTTTAAGATCATCCGTAAACAATAGTTCATTAGAGCTTACTATACAGTCATGGAGGTAGTTTCTGAATAATTAAAATAGTAATGGGCTTAGATTAGAGCCCTGGGGTAATCCTGATATCGTTTCGAAATCCTTTGATACAAAATTTCTGTAGAAAACTGATTCTATGCGGTGTTTTAGGTAAGATGAAAGAAGATTAACAAGGTTTTCCGTGAAATTAAAGTGTTTAAGGTTGGCAAATTATATGAATAGTATATTTTGTCAAAGACTTGGGCGAAATAAGTATATACAGGTACAATGTTGTTTCTTCATATGATTTATGAACAGTAAAATAACGAAAACATTACAATAAGTAGTAATACACTAGACTTTCCTAATATGCAGTTACAACAAGAACAGGGATTCATTTACAAACGTTTGTTTACCCATAAACTTTATTGAAAGTGAAAAAAACATATATTGTAAGAAAAAAAACATACTTCGATGTTACCTTTCTGTTCGTACACTTGCAATAACAAAAGAAAACAGACATAAAAATGATATAATTAAGCAACTTCATAACCGGATGCCTAACCCTTGGCCTTAGTGACAGCTTGACATCTTCTGTGCATAGAACTGACTAGTTTCTTGCATGAGTCTGGAGTAATTATCTTCTACTCTAAAGCAGTGTTCGATTTGCCAGGGAGGATATTGGGGATTTTCCCTGGTGCCTGAGGATTTCATCCTGGTTGTTGATTCCGAATATCATCCCAACCAGGTATGAAATCTTCATATTTCTACCCAAACACGTAATAGGTGATTACTTACAAGTAACACTGGTGTTAGTATCGCCCCCCCCCCCCTTTTTTCCAGATTTATAACAAATCGAACACTGCTCTAAAGCTACGGCCCTCTTCAGATCTTCTTTGGACTTGCAATTGTGTTTATCCTCTAGCGTCCCCGCGTGTCATATATGACACATTTGCCTTTTTCTTCTTCTTAGAGGCGGGGAGTTCTGTTGGGTTATGCTGCCTACTGTGTTTTATTACGTACATTCTGCGCTGTTTGCGTGACACTTGTAAAACCAAGTAGGTTTCGCCGGTAGATGGCAGGAAGGATTCAAAGTTATTAAATTGAAGCACGTGAAGCATGTTTCCAAAGAGAGGACGAAATAAATAAAAAAATTATGGTCCTTTAATTAAAAATTGGGTCAATATTCTGTAATATCTGTAGAGAAGAATTATATTAAATTTCTGCGTAGTTGTCCACTTTTTCGATGTGAAAATCTACATTTCATTGCATGTATCATATCTGACCAGAGCCCGTCAAAATATAGCTCTTATTTTCTTAAAATATAGCATAGTGAAATGACTCTTACAAATATGGCTTTTTTATATAGCTTTTATTAAAAACATGGCTTTTATTTTCCCATTTAATTGCAGTGCTTAAGGCGTTTACAAATTCTACTAGATCCAAGAATAACAATGAAAACATTTCCCTCCTATTATTAGGTAAATTTCGAAGAAAATATACCTATTGAGATCGGTACGAAATGAAAGTGTATATATATATATATATATATATATATATATATATATATATATATTAACACGCTAGCGGCCATA
>JAGDQP010031218.1:0-18962 GCA_022664845.1 Lepisma saccharinum
GCAGTAGGAGTTTAGGAGTCTGATATTGATCATCAAAATTGGTGAGCAAAAAGGAATGAACTATCAGAGCTGATTGATGATTCGGTTGAGCTACATCTTGTGATTCGTTTATGGACTCATCGGTTCGCTTGTTTGGCGATGAAGATGATGTCGGTGAAGAACGTTGTGGTGAAGGAGATCTTGATCTGGATTGTGACATTCTTCTCTTATGGTTTAAAGTGTTTGAAGTGAGGTGAATCATTTTTGGTGTTGCTGTGGATGTTATTTGCTGTACTACAGATGGCAGTTGATGATATCCTTCGGTCGGTTTCGGCATGTTGTGTTCAATATGAAAGAAACAGGATATCAAAATGAATAATAATGATACTGTCTTTACAATGACTGTTTGAAGGTCCTCCCCAGCTCCTCGTTTGGATAGAGGGGCCAGGATGCCAGCACTCAGCCTATCAGGTAACTGCCGAAAGGGGAGCTATTTACTAGATAAGTCTTGCTTCCCCAAGGAGCAAACTGCAGTCCAGAGATTTGACGGGAGTTGGTCATAGGAAAGTAACAAAAAGCTGGCAGCAGTGGTTCACTCTAAACGAGCTATATCAATTTACCAGATAAGAGATGAACGTTACCTTGTTATTCTCTCTAGTCGTTTATAAAAATACTGAAACCGTAAGCTGCCTGTTCAATTAAATATCGTTATGGACCAATTATATTTATGAACAGTTATCAGACCCTGAACCGCCGAATAGTTCTTAATATTCTATATGATTTTACGTATTCTCAATAGATGCTTCCAATTTCTATTCTTAAATGGTACTCTGAGATTTGTCAACGATCTGCCATGTAACGTTTCGTTTATTGTCTCCTAAGTAACTACAAACATTTACCACACTATTATAATGAATACAGTACACGGCGTTGGAACTGAGAATTCCGACAGCGAATAATTTATATGTGGAGGTGTCTCACATAAGCAACTAACAAAAAAATAATTGCAATATAAATACTAATGAAATGTCCACACGATATTTGACTACTACTACCTCTTGTAAAATAATATTTTAAAGATGTGATAGACCTGTAATGTATTATACGGTAAGTTTATGGTATACTGTGGTTTGAAACCATTTATTTGGTTGGTATATTTGTAAATCGAAGAAATTAATAATGCCTTTTATTTCAAGTTCTTTGGTAAACTTGTTAGAATGGTTAATATTGTTCAACTTTTCGAGGAGTATTTCTACTTGTTTGTCCCTCATAAATAGAATTAACATGTCTACAGAACGGTAATACCTAATTGTTTATAACTCCGGATTACTTAAAATTTTACACCCGAAATGGTTCATAACTATACCGTATTGGAGGGTATAGGAGATAACGGACTTCCTATATAACCAGGCCACTAGTTTGTTTAAAACACTGATCTTCAAATTGGAATACGTTATTATTGAGGTAAAAACGAACCAATTGCATAGTTTCCTCTATTTCGACTTCGCATGTTCTACCTAAAAAAATAAATCTGGGCAACAATATAAGGCGGAGGCGAGTGTATTCACGTTATCTTCCTTTTTCTGTAGTTAGCGAGACCGAGTTCGCTAGAAGCCGTTCTCGGAATTACCTGGTCAACGTGAAAAGTGAACATACTTTTTTTTTTCACTTTTTTGTCAACTAACTTAAAGATTAAAAAAAAAAAAACTGAGTAGCCTCCTTAAATTTACATTCAATATGACTCTATTCTCGCAATGTTCAAATCAACGTTTACAATGTGGCTATTAGGCTCACTACTACTTTCGCAATGAAAATGAATAGCTTTGTCGAGTGAATTCTGAAAAGTTGAGGACATAAAGGATTGATGAAACAGACAGATGAGGTTCTTTGTCTAGTCTTGTGCGGTGTGGAATATCGTAGTGGCTGTTCTATGGTGGGACTTTGATCGCACTTCTGCCCTCTAAAGCACTGAATAAAGTTTTTACACAATTTAAGAGTTAGTATGTCCCAGAAGATACTTGGAGTGTAGTTTATCAAATCATCTGTTAGTGCAAGGACCCAGTATGTCAGAATGGCTAAACCGGATTGTTACTGAGCACATTACAGATGTTAAAATAATGAATTCCTGACATCTGGTCTGTCATAACAATTATAAGCTTCTTCCCTTGAAACAACTGTAAGATAACTCTAGAAAACAAAATCTTACAACAATGAATGGTTTGCGAAAATATTTGTATTCGCAGAATATGAGTACAACCAACTTTGAACTTGGACCAGGGATTGCTGAATAAAGTTCAGCCTCCTTTATTGAATAAAATGCAATAAAAATTACACAGCTTAGGTTCCTGTTAATTTAGTTCATACAATATAAATCAAAACAGTCATCGCATTTTATATTTCCTCTTGCTTGCTTTAAACGTATGCTATTTTAACAACATAATTATATAGTTTACAACTAGGTTTGTTCCAGGCAGAAAACAGCCATTCACTGTGCTTCATCTATTTTTTACGACGTCAACCCTTTTTTACTCACCCAACGAATCTATAAATTTACATAACAAAACCAGTAGTGGACCTAACAGTCTTTTCGTACGTCAGTTTAGATATTACGAGAATAGACAGTCGTATTGAAATTTGCAAGTTTAAAATTTGGTCCCTGCAACGATATTTTATATTTAGCTTCCTTAAATCTGTCCTTTGATAAAGCATGAAATTTAAAAGTGTTCTTCATCTATCGGCTTGCGAGAGTTAATGTGGCGGTGAGCAACCCGTTTTACTGAAGATTGCAGTAATCCGGAAAACTTGTAAATACTACGTCCAAATTTCCTTGGTCAGCATCACACAACTGAAATGTGTTAAACAACTCACCTGATACTTCTCCTGGTACATTTAAGAGGATAGAGATATTAACTTGTTTTTACTTGTGTAAGGATCTTCATATTACATCTAATAATTTCTGTGAAAATAGTCTCCTGTAACGTCGGGGACTTGGATTGGATTCGAAGCCCACAACTGACCATTCTGATTGAGGTTTTGTATGGTTTTCCTTAGTTACACCAGGCGAATGCCGAAATGTTACGTTAAGAAAGACCCTGGTCGATATCTCAAAGATGCCAAAAGGCCATAAATATTTTTTTAAGAAGTCTCCTGTTTTCGGCTAAATTACCACGAAGAAGTTTTTTGATACATTTGCAGACTCCATCACGGGGCTTGAGGCATTTTTTTTTCCGTACATTACCGTAGTGCGGTATTTTAATTTCCAGTAAAGGTTTCTTACTGCATTTTATTTGTAGGTCAGAATTATCCTTCGATGTACTACGCCATGTTTTATACGCATGTGACCGTATGTTTAAATTAATTTTTATTACTTGGAATATATTCCAGGCTAACTGCTATGATACCATTTATATAACGTTGTCAGGTATAATTGTTTCATGTTACTACTAGGTTTGAGTGAAGAGTTCGTACCTTCATATAAAATCTATGTGTTTTGGAATGTTGTTCAGATTACGAACGTATTAATTCATTGATATGTGACATTTCCCATAATAATAACAATGTTAATAATACGTCGTTATGTCTGTACGTTGCAGGTCATGAATTCTACGTTTGTGAAGGATACTTAAGCGAAGATGATTATCATTCATCGTGTGCATCCCACCAGCAAGCGGAAGATAAATATATAGTAATAAAGTTGGACAATCTTCGAGAGTGTATAGTGAGAGATTTTCAGCTACCTAATGTATCGTTTGACACAGAACGGTTAGTGGACGAGTGGGTATTTCTGTGCACTCTTTTGGGCAATGACTTCATACTTCCTCTTCCCTCACTTGAAGTTAAAGAAGACGCTGTGGAGATATTAGTAAATTTGTACAAAGAGCATGTGGCACCAACAGGTGTAAGTTATAAATACATATTTTTACATTAATCTTTTTTTAATTATTTAGTAAATGTTCATGCGTCATACACTATATAAGTATGATTCATTTAATTTTATGCAATTTGTAAGAAGTATTGTTTTGCAAAAAATTAAAAAAAGTATTAAAAGTCAACATGGATACGTTGGTAACAAGCACGAGTAAATTTACAGTGTAAAATTAAAGTCGACCCAACACTAAAGTATCGGTGTGGTTTAATGAAAGTTGTGTGAAATCTTAATATCTTCAATTTGAAATTTATTTAAGGCCTTTAGCAAAACTTTAGCTGAGGCCAACATCTTAATGTGAAGAAAATTTACGAAATGTAATGGATCTCCCGCTTTAAGTATCACTAGATTACAAGTGGCTCAATAAATCGAACTCAAATCTGAAATCAGTTTCCCTCTACCTGCTTTGGTGGGGGCGTTAGCCTGCGTTACTGACAGACGAACAATGAAATTAAAAACAAAAGCCCGTAAAGTAAAGTTTGGAGGTCCACTGAAAACAGTAGTCACAATATTTCACTTGATCCAATTAAGATTCATCAGATGAAACTTTTTTTTTTATTTATTTAAATACTAGCACATTGTTGGCTTAATTTCCTAAATTAGCACTTACTTTGCACTGTTCGACATCAACGGGTCTCTTGCGGGTAAAGTATACAATCACAAGAAAGCTAGAGATGATTCAAATTTAATTCTGAAAAATAAATGGCTTATAAACCTACAAAATATTTTTGATAGGCTTTAAATATTAAACAGAAACTAATGTGTATTTTTCTCCAGCTATTAATCCTAATACAAACTTAAGGGAAAATTAGTTAATGCTGTTTCAAAAATATTAGACCGAGCCGCCGTATCTCATTGGTAGCGTTGGCGTAGTATTCGGGAGGCCGTGGGTTTGATCTTAGCGGCCGACCATCCTGACTGATTTTTTCCAGAGCTTTTCCTCAGTCACACCAGGCAAATGCTGGGATGGCACCTTCAACACAGACCATGGCCAACATCTTCCCAAATCCTTTCTCCTCCCGTATCCCGACGTGAGCTTTAGATACCTAAAGGTCATAAATAAAATTGAAAATTCAATTCTCAAAAATATTGCATAATTAGTATACTGGTGTTAATATATAACCAAATATAAAGAATTAATAAAAATTGCCTTCCAAGAGTACGGGTGGTCCGTAGAATCTCCCATCTAATAAATTTGGTCTGCACTTGTAAATAGTTTGCAGTGAAACTCCTAGTCAAAATTAGAATAAAGACATCGTATAACACAACGGAAAGTAGTGTTACATCCAAATTTACCTAAATGTATGCCCTCTGGAATGTTCTAGTTTATTCTTGAGCGCAGATATTTAGGTAACTTTGAATTAAAATTACGATGTTCACAACTCCAGACAACATGCAGAATTCAACGAATTTTATTTTTCTGGAAATGTCAGGGAATTTTGCAATTTTTCTGGAACTCCGTCACTTGTAATATATTAGAGAAGAAATAATTTTAAGGCTACCTGTAATCAAGTCCATTTACTGATTGCAAAAGAAAGGAATAGTGACCTATTTTGAGATATCTTAAAAGAAGATAGAAGAGGAGGAAGAGGATAGGTACTATCTCCTTTGGTTGAAAATGCAGTAGCTCCCAGTTTTTTTAACTTTTTTATTCAAAAACTCTTTGGAGGTAGATAAAACTTTATCAGATGACTATGAAGTGCGGATACATCAAGTGGAGTGCTTTTTCAGTTATAAGCCAAGAAAACATGAAGATATAAGAGAATACGTGAAATGTAAACAAGGTCCCGGATATAGCTTCTAGGCCCGGTGATCTCGTGATAGTTGGATAGTGACGATAGAATTCTTTATGAGGTAAGAGTTTAATAAAAAACTATATGCAATCTTTAACTAGGTGAACATACAGAAGAATCTCTGCAAGTTATAACAAAGTCGGACAGCTAAATTAAAAATTGTGAAACATTGTGCATATAACAGTGACAAATGACTTTATGTACAAGGGTGCACAAATAAGAAATGCCACAATTGAAAATAATTGAATGAATCAGTGCTATACAACCGAAAGTAATCAAGAACTTAAGCGTGTAAGCAGGTAGTATAATTTGAATGAGTTATTCCAACAAGTATTATAAGACAAGAAGCTATAAGAGAATATTCACGGGAATTATAAGGTAAAACTTTTCGTAGTGCTATCTTCATTTGATAAACAAGTACAAAGAAACTGAGAATAATCTATGATAATTAATTATAGTGGAAACAACTCAATATTCAAAGTGCAAGTCATTATTAGATAATGGCGCCGAGTGCATATGTGGAAGACATTTCTTCCGATAAGGTGAGATACGAAGTTAAATGCGCGAATGTAACAGAAATGTTAAAAATGGTATTTTGTGTAGCTCCTGTGATCGATGGTTACATTTCCGCTGTGGGAAAGTGAACAATGATCAACATATTGATAAATTGCTCTTCATGTTCAAGGGATAAAAAGGACCATGGACCTCCAAATCACGACAGTGAAGAAGTGGCTAGTATTAAAACTATTGTAAATATACTGCAAAATGTTCTAATTGAACTGAGAGCAGAGCATGACATTCTCCGCACAAGATTAAAGCGAATTGAACGCAGAAGCAAACTAATGAACAATGGACCCCTGTTAATAAAAGCGGTAAACGTTCCTGGTTGGATCTTGTCAAGGGGATGTGTGTTCAAAGTTCAAATATTGGTAGAACAAGAAGCACAGTATCGCATGATAGGAACAATTTAATTGATCCTACCCCAGGTGGACGAAGTAGCATCCTAATGAATTGCAACATATTCAAATTGAAAATAGGTTTGGTGTCTTCAGTGAGATTGACTCTTAACAGCAATTTGTTTACAAAAGTAATATGGGGGAATACGTCCATCCTGATAATCAAGAAGAGGTTGTTCTAAAGGAGAGTGTAAGTGTTACATCAGAGAAGGTAAGCAGAAACATTCCCACGTATAATGATAGGTTGTCAAAGGCTCAGGAGTTGCCTCTAGAACAGTAAGAGACAAAGCAATACAAAAGGAGAGCAAGCTTAAATTGATAAAATATAAGGGAATCAGTTATACTTTTATAGTGACAGCCAAGGTAGATATGTAGCCAATAAATTAGATAAGAGAACTAGTTACAAAGTGCCAAGTGTTTTGAAATCAGGTTCCACTCTTAACAAGGTAACAAGCACCTGCCATAATCATGCCGAACAGTTAGGTCCAGATGATGTGGTAATTTTCCTGGCAGGAACAAATGGTGTAGGTAAGAATGATGGTAGCAACCTATTGAAGACACTAAAACAACGCCTACTTGGATTATTACACACAAAAGTTGTTGTTTTTAATGTACCACATAGATATGACCTTGTACATTGGCCATGCGTAAATAAGGAGGTAGATAGAGTTAATGAGGAAATGCATAAAATTTGTAAATATTTCAGAAATGTCACTCTACTAGATATAAGCAAAATAAATAAAAAGTATCACACAGTACATGGTCTGCATCTCAATGGCCTAGGTAGGGAAAATGTCTTTGAAAACATACTTGGAATAATGAAGAAAATTAATGAAGATAGAGAAGTCTTTCATGTTGCAATACCCCAAAGCGATTGACTAGATAGAGGTGACATTGGTCAGAAGAATGCTGAAGCCGGAATAGTGAGATTTGTAAGTAATGAAACAATAGATTGCAATAAGGAAAGTGAAATTGTAATAGGGCTATGGAATGTTCAGAGCTTACTAGACAAAATTGATGAATTAAATGTAATGAGTTTGAAATTAAAAACCTGGGTCTGGTGTATATGTGAACACTGGCTAGGGAACGGCGAAATAAATGATGTATCTGTTTCTGGTTATTCCTTGGCAAATGCCTATTATAGACCCAACAGTACCCGTGGAGGTTCAGCTATTTTTATAAAGAATAATCTAGAAGCAGTTGAACTCAAATATTTAGTGAACATGTCTGCTCCTGAAACTTGTGAAATTGCAGCGGTATTAATTATAAACGTTAATTTAATTTATATTTCTGTATATAGAATTGCTGATGACTCTAACTTCAATGCTTTCACTGTCCCATGTGTTAAACAAATTAAGCAGCACAAATAAGAGTAATGCCACCATAACACTGGCTGGTGATTTTAATGTAGACTTATTAACAGTACCCATAGGGCTGAATTTCACAACTTGTTAACTAGTTTTCGTATGCACACTACTGTACGTGATATTACAAGACCAGGTAGACTTATTCCTGGAACGTGCATCGATAATATTGCCACAACCATAGACTCAGATAGAATAGTTACTTTCGTTGAAAAGACTGTACTATCTAATCACCATGCAGTAGTGATGAGGGCAAACATTTATTCTAACGAAATGAGTGAAAAAATAACATTAAGATAAGCACAGTTAGTAATTTAAGTAAATTTATGACTAGGCCAATGGATAGTATTAATGTTCAATATTTTTGCTGTTTATTGAGTCAACTAAACTGGTTACCTATATATTTGTTAACCACTATAAATGAAAAATTTGAATATTTTGTAAATTCATTCCTGTATATTGTTGATAATGCTTTTCTTATAAAGTATCGTAGGAAAATGCACAGTAACAAAGTAAACAAGCCTAAGTGGTATAATGAAGAATTACGTAAGTTGAAAGAACAATGTTTATTGTCATATGAAATGTACAAGGATTCTGGTTAAAAAAAAAAGTTGAATTTTAACTGTAACAGAATATTGACTGCAAAAAATAAAACAAAATCTATGTGGAATGTCATCAGCGAATCACTAAACATCAATGATAAGCCAAAGTGCGTAAATGACAATCTGTCCTAGGGCAATTTTAACTGGAATTTTGTATGCAAGGTTGAGCAATTAGTGAGGACGGTGCCTTGGTTTAAAACAAGAATATCCACATATCTTGAAAAAGCGCCAAACGTGAATAATAGGCCACAGTTGAATTTTAATTTCATCCATATAACAGTTAAGCAAGTATGCGAGGCCATTAAAGCAACAGTGCTACAATGGATGTTTATGGTCCAAACTCAGCTATAATTCAGATAGGGGCAAGATACATAGAGGAAGTCCTTGTCTACTTGTTCAATAGTTGCATTAAAGAATGTACTTTTCCAGATTGTATGAAAGTGGTCAAAGTACTTTCAATATATAAAAAAAAGGGAGAAAATTAGATTATAATAACCATCGACCAGTATCAATAATTCCAATATTATCCAAAGTACGGTGGTATATTTTCTAGAGAACAACTCTGTTTCTAGACAGACAGTTTGGGTTTAGAGCCAAGCATAGTACTGTAAATGTCATAGTAAGTCTCATCAGTGAATGTATTAAGGATGTAGATAGTAGAAATAATGTACTTCGCCGATTTTATGATATGTCAAACCTTATTAGAGAAACTCACGTTTTATGGATTCAGTGATCAAAGTTTAAATCTTTTCCAGTTCTATTTAACAAATAAATATCAATATGTTAATTATAATGGTGAGTCTTCTCAGTATCTAAAGTTAAGTACGGGAGTACCTCAAGGTTCCATACTTGGGCCTGTTTTGCTCATATTATATATAAATGATTTAGCAGAAAATGTAGACAGCAAGGCTACTCATTCTTACATGTATACTGATGACCTAGCTGCAGACTCAGCTGTAGAGAACTGGTGCGCAGCAAATCTTTTATATGTCAACAAAGATAAAGTAGACAACACAGAGTTTTCTTTAACCAAGAAAAGAACGGATTCCATCACTCAGTAAAGTTCTTAGGAGTGTACATAAAATCTAACCTTAAATGGAACCATCACGTTGATTATCTATGTAAGAAATTGAACAAGGGTATTTTTATGCTTAGAAAACTAAAACTGTGCGTCACTTAACAGGTACTTAAAAATATTTATTTCGCTTATATATACAGCCACTTAGCCTATGGGATAATAGTCTGGGGGAATGATCCAAATGTTAAAAGAATTTTTATTCTTCAAAGAAAGGGCCATTAGAGTAATTTGTAATGTGGGAAACAAAACATCCTGTAAACCTTTATATCATAAACTTGGTTTATTAGCAGTGCCATCTATATATGTATTGGAATGTTTAATGTATGTGAAGAATAACCTTAATCAATTAGAAAGAAATGAATGTTCACAGCCACTTAACAAGACACAGAACTGATGTAAGAATTGGACAATGTAATTTAAGTACAACTAGAAACAGTTTTGTTGAGTTGAGTAAAAAAACTATATAATAATCTTCCTAAGAAGATCAAAAACCTAGAAAAAAGAAAATTTAAAAATGCTATGAAGCAAAAGTTAACTGTTATGGCTCTTTATAGTGTAGACGAATTACTTTAAAATAGCTCCAAAATCTGAATGTAACAACCTATACTCTAAAATGACGATGCCATACATAGCATGTAAATATATTAATGTTCCGGCAATCAAAGAATTTGAATTTGAAAGAAGCTTTCAACTCCTACATTATTCAAATGAGTCAGTGAGGATTGCAACCCGTTAACTCCAGAGTATGACCAACATTGTTTATTCTTTCGCCATTAGATTCGTTGACAAAAATAATTTTGTATCGTCAATTATTTGTACGTCGACTGAAAGTGGATATACTGTATTGCCTTTCTCCAATCATTGTATCAATTGACTTTTAAAAGAAATAACTGAAGAGCCAAAATAGAAAAAGCTAAACAGATTAAAACGATGAAGGAAAGGGTAGTGTAGTCGTGTTGTCTTTATACATACGTAACAAACATGTCGGTGGATCTGGCAGTGGCTATTGTAAGGAGAGAAAAAGTTCTAACCCCATACAATTAACTATATGCATGTTTGTGTCACGCGTATAGTCTTAATTTAGAGATTTACTAAGTGTTTAATATATAAATTAAAGACATGTGTTGGCAACGTGACATCTCCTTAGCACTAGTCCCGTACCATTCCACTTTGTCCATTTTCTCCCCTACCATGTGAGAACGCTTTTGCGAAACGTTCCCGCTTTTCTATTGTGTTTGTGAAGTTCCTGTACGTTTGTCTTAGTATTCTACAATGTACTTTTTCTTTCTATCATTTTTACCATCTATCAAGGAAATTGAAATTAAAAATATACAGAACGGTTATTCTGCCGGTAATACTTTACTGTTGCGAAAGTTGGACTACGACCCTAGCAGATAAACATAAATTACGTGTATTTGAAAATAAGGTTTTGAGAAAGATATACTGACCGAAACGCGACGAGATAACTGGAGAGTGGAGGAGACTGCATAATGAAGAACTTCACGGACTGTACGATTCACCAGATGTAAAAATAATGAAATCGCGACGACTAAGGTGGGCAGGCATTGTAGCTCGGATGGGGGAAAAACGAAGATTATATTCTATCCTGGATGGATAGAGGCCATTGGGAAGACCGAGACGTCGTTGGGAGGACAATATTAGAAGAGATCTTCGAGAAGTAGGTGTTTGTGATGAAAACTGGCTTGATATTGACCAGGATAGAATCCAGTGGTGAACGTTTGTTTACTACGGCGATGAACTTGCGAGTTCCATAAGCCATAGAGTTAGTTATATATAATTTTAAAAAATCACAGCCATATTCAAGTAGCCATTGGCATTGATAAGAAAGATAAAAAAAGAATATTTTTAAAATCAGATAACATCTTTCGATCGCACATAGCGTCTTAATTTTCCGAAAAATGATAAATATTAGTTTTTTCGTAATTTTTTTTAAAAAATAGCTACCTTAATATTTTAGACATGTTGGGTTGTCCTGTCTTTCTTTTTGTAGTGATGTAAGTGTACCAGCGTTTAATGATTTTGGTTTTGTTCTATCAGTTTGCCGGTATTCCCAGTTAACTTTGCTATTTTGTCTTCTGAGGATTTTTATGCTCATATGTTTGCCCACGGACCCATGTGTGTATCAACTCTTCGTGTAGTCTAAGGTTTTCATTAGGTATTATTATTATTCGGTATTCCGGTTTCTGTAGATCACGGTTTCAGCCTCTTTCTATTTTCCTCTTGTCTGTTTGTTTGGTCTCCGGTTTGGGGAAGTTTTCCTGGTTTATGGACTTTTCTGAAGATAAAATAATTGCTAAGCAAAGCAATACGTTTTAATTAAAAACTAAAAGCTTGTAACAGTTTCACCAACTAACACGCTTATAGTTTTTAATTAAAACGTATTGCCTTGCTTAGCAATTATTTTATCTTAAGTATATAAAAACAAAAGCTTTGACATGAAAAAAATCATAGTTGGTGTAGCTCCGATAACTGAAAAGGAGAATAAACAAATGGAAGGACTTTTCTAGTTCTCTTGTTCGGATCTAGTGATAATTGTTTGTGTAAACGGACTTCTTGTTATCCCGTTTACGTAGTCTCCCTTACATTGTTTTGGCCCTTAGAACAGACGATTTTTTTTTATTTAATTGCACTGTTTTCCCCTTTGTTTAAATTATTTGTGTTGTGTATTGCATAGACAATTCCCCACATTTGTTCACTGATTCGTATTCAGCATATATATCTAAGAGCAGGTCCAAAGATATATTCTGACATAGGCCACAGGTACGGATTGTTCCAGTAACTGTTCCCTTTTTGTACAATAATTTCTTTCTACCAAGTCGAATGTATTTATTATATTAAAACCACCAGCTCCAAGTTTAGTGTAAGAGGTAGTGGGTGGGTACTTCACATTTGGAGTAGTAGTCGTTAAAATTGGACTGATGCTCTTTCCTTTATTTATGCTGAGATACAACTTTTTCTGTGGTGTGTTCAAGTCTTTTGATGCTCATCGGATTATTTTACGTAGGAGATTCAAGTCTCCATATGTTTGAGTATCTTTTATTTTTTAGTATTTTTGCAGAGGGTTAATTTGCCCTATTTTTTTGTTGCATAGTACTTTCACAATGTACTAGGTTTTAACAATGTTTTGGTTAAGCATTATTTTTTGCCTTTCTAGCCAGTCACAGATTAAGGTTCCTCATGGCCTTCCTCTTTGTTGTAGTGAGCTACGAGATTCTGCTTCTTTTTTTTTTCGTTTGAGATACTTGTTCACTAAGTTTGTGTCACTTACTTTTTATTACTATCATATTTATTAATATATGTTTTTAAATGTTATATAAAATATTTCATGGTGGTTTCTGGTTTCTAAGATTAGTTTGGTCCTAAAAGAGCCTGTGGTTAGCCACCTTTCCGTATTTTATCTATTCTATATAATACAGAGAAGTTTATCAATTTTTGTTATTAGGCGTTGGTCGGTGTATCAACGAACTCAGTTTTAAACTTAAGCTTTCATCTTTGCATTTGCTTTGTGCTACATAGTGTTTCAGCAAGATCTTTATTGTATATCAGCTTGCAGAGTATTTCCTGAATTCTTTCCAGTCCTCTCAATCTGTAGCTGGGCCAAGGGAGTGCCAGTTAACCCCTGCTTGCTAGCGGGGGCGATATGTGTGTGGGTCTCCCCCATTATTTCTTTTCTAAAGGAAACTTCCCCAAACGGGGAAAAAAAAATAAACAGACAAGAGGAAAATTGAAAGATGTAACCAACAGAATAAACTAGCAGCCAAGAGCCCTGTCAGTTAAACTTGGCTGCGTTACCATTGAAACAAATTGTCACTCCATGAGTTCAAACTTAGAATACTAAAATAATATAATCCCAGTCACTACCACCAGATACCCGAAACCGTGATCCACAGAAACCGGAATACCCGAAAAAAAGAATACTACCAAATGAAAAATGGAAACCTCAGACTCTGATAAGAGATGATACACACACACATGAGCATAAATAGCCTTACAAGACAAAATAGAAAAGTTGATCGGGAATACAAGTAAAACGGAAGAACAAAACCAGAATCACAGAACGCTGGTACACCTACAGAACTACAAAAAGAAGATAGAAAACTCCTTTATTACATATACAAAAAAAGAGAGAATCCAACAGGCTGGTGTGAACAGGAAGGATTGGGCTCCAGGTCTCATATTACAACGATCATTATTAAATTACCGTAAAAGTTTCTATTGATAGAATGACAAGGCATATGTTATACCTGGAAAACCATAAGACTTCTAAATTCAAATGGGTATTATTTTTGAAATTTAGAAAAACTAAAAAAAAATTTTTCGTGTGAATTTTAGGCATGTGCTCGATCTGAAGATGTCTAATTTGAACTATTTTTTGTTTTCCTTTCTTGTCAGTACCAGTTGCAACTTTTCCGCGCTATAGCGACTCGAAAATAACTATTTGAATTTTTTCGAACCACCTTTATCTCTCTCTCTCTGTTTCTTTCTTTCTTTTGCCCTCAAAGGACAACGCCAGAATTCCACCACCTCTGCTGCTGAAACTTACAACCAACGCCTCCAAGAGACTCTAGTCAACCGAGGTTACTCTTCTAACCTTGTAACCAAACAGATCCGCCGTGCATCCTCACACATTCAAAAATCCAACCCACCGGCACTAATCACCCAGTTCCATCCTAAACTAACCAAGGTCAAACAAATCCTACATTCTAATTTCCACATTCTCCAATCTGACCCAGACACAAGATCAATATTCTCCACCAAATTAGATTAGTTTTTCAACATCCACCTATCCAACATTCAATATCTGCTCCATTTTCATCACTTCTCCCACAATCACTATCAATACTGTTAGTGGTCGGTACACCCTCAATCGGAAGGGTACATGTCACACCACTAATGTTATATACATCTTAACCTGCAAGTTCTGTGATGCTTTCATGTGGGATAAACAAGTTGTGCTCTTAACAATCGAATTAATAACCATCGTCAGCTTTGTACTATCAGCAAACCGGATGCCCCAGTTTCCTTGCACACCGAGTTCCACAATACCAATTTTGATCTATCTTTCCAGGTTGCCACAATCCACATTTTATCCCTACGACCAGCATCTCAACACGCCGTCTGTGGGAGAATGCCTTTATTCATGGTATGAGCGCGAAAATAAAACCAGGCTTTATATATGTGATTATGTGTGATCAAATACGAAACTCTAAGCTGGAAGTATTATCCTTTTTTCTTCATTGGTCTTAAATTTACCTTATATATATATATATATATATATATATAGGTAAATTTAAGTAAAATGAAGGAGCAAAAAGGATAATACACTTACAGCTTATTTTCTCATTAGATCACACATATTCACATAAAAAAGTCACTATATTTCGTGTATTACACGAGTTTACAAAGTACAAGTTTGAAGAGACAGTGGCGACACGTAGCGGACAAAGCATCAAAACTGGAGAACAACTGACTACTGTAGCGCGCAGATTTTCGGAACTCGAAATAATAATAACTGTATAGCGTGTAAGTACAAGATGGGATCGTGGATGGAAATGTGTTGAGAATGCAGAGAAAAAGGTTGGCTTAGAGTTATTGAAGGTTAAGGCCAGATTTTATTTTCGCGCTCAAACCGTGAATAAAGGCATTCTCCCACAGACGGCGTGTTGAGGTGCTGGTCGTACGAGGTAAAATGTGGATTATGACAACCAGGAAAGATAGATCAAAATTGGTATTGTGGGACTCAGTGTGCAAGGAAACTGGGTCATCCTGTTTGTTGATATTACAGAAGTGACGATGGTTATTAATTCGAATGTTAAGAGCACAACTTGTTTCCCCCACATAAAAGGCATCATAGAACTTGCAGGTTAGGATGTATATAACATTATGGGTGTGACATGTACCCTTGGGATTGAGGGTGTACCGACCATTAACAGTATTGATAGTGATTGTGGGAGAAGTGATAAAAATGGAGCAGATATTGAATGTTGAAAAACTAATCTAGGTTGGATGGAGAATATATTGTGTCTGGGTCAGATTGGAGAATGTGGAAATTAGAGTGTAGGATTTGTTTGATCCTGGTTAGTTTAGGATGGAACTGGGTGATTAGAGATGGTGGGTAGGATTTTTGAGTGTGTGAGGATGCACGGCGGATCTGTTTGGTTATAAGGTTAGAAGGGTAACCTCGGTTGACTAGAGCCTCCTGGAGATGTTGGTTGCAAGTTTCAGCAGCAGAGGTGGTGGAATTCAGGCGTTGTCCTCTGAGGGCAAGAGAGAAAAGAATCGATTTCTTGGTGTGGTAAGGATGGGAACTTGAGTAGTATAAGTACTGCATATGGTTGGTTGGTTTTATGTGAACGGAAGTGATCAGAGTGTTTTTTTCAAAGATGATGTCCACGTTAAGGAATGTGACTGTTTTGTCGAAAATGGACCAAGTGAACTGGACAACACGAAATTGGTTCAGTTGTTCTGAGAATGTCTTGAGACTAGTTTCACCGTGGGTCCACAGCATCATTATATCGTCCAAGAATCTTACCCAGAGTAGAGGGGTCAAAGGTTGAGTTTGCAGGAAATCATGTTCGAGCTTGCCCATAAACAGATTAGCATTAGAAGGTGCCATTCTCGTACCCATGGCTGTGCCTCGGATCTGAAGGTAGTGCTTGTCATCAAAGGTGATGTTACATGTGAGAACTAGGTTTTCCAGGTTAAGAAGGAAAGCTGTGGCTGGACTATGAGGTTTGGATCTCTGGTTAAGGAAGAATTCCATAGCTGCTAGGCCATGGGAAAGAGGAATGTTGGTATATAAGGTGGTAACATCTATGGTGCAAAGCAGTATGTCAGAAGGAAGAGGCGGTAATTTACGGATTTCTAAGAAGTGGTAGGTGTCGCGTATGTAGGCAGGCAGCGCTTGAACACGTGGTTGAAGGAAGGAGTCAACGAGAGCTGAAATGTGTTCAGCAGGGGAATTATAGCTGGCTACAATGGATCTGTTTGGGTTACCTGGTTTGTGGATCTTCGGTAATAGGTAAAGATTGGGGTACGGGGACTGTCCAGGATTAGGTACTTTATGGACAACCGAGGACCATTAGCTGTAATGAAATCGGAAATTTTCTGTTTGTGGGTGTAGGTTAAGTCTGTGGTGGTGGGCTAGTAGGTGTTGGGATCGGATAGTTGGCGGTGAGCTTCCTGGAGGCAGTCAGCCTTTTCTAAGACTACTGTAGTGGACCCCTTGTCCGCTGGGAGGACCATTATGTCATGGTTCTCGCGTAGCGCTACAAGGGTTTTGCTTTACGTTGGTTATGGGTTACGTTAGGTTGGTTGGCCATCTGATGTGAGAACTCACTATTGGTGCTGGCAGAGATAATGGACGAGATGTAACGTTCTAGGGGATGGTTGCTAGGAAGTGGAGGTGGGTCCATGTTTGAGGGAGGGCGGAAGTATTCAAGGCTAGTATGGAGCTTATTGGAAGGTGTGCCTGGAATAGGTGGATTTTTGGCCCAAAAATAGCGCCATGTTAGTCCGCGGGCAAAGGAAAGGATATCTTTTAACAACAGGAAGTGGTTCTACGGCTAGGAAGGAGAAAAAGTAAGTCCTTTAGAGAGGATGTCACCTTCAGATTGAGTAAGGTTATGGCTGGATAGGTTTACGATGGAGGTAGCAGTGGAATTTCCCGGGCGGTCCGGTATTTCTGAGGACTGGGTCGCGAGTGCAGATTTTTATTATTACCGGGTGATTGAGTTATAGGAGTAGGTAATAGTGGTTCTGCAAATAAGGAAACTTGGTGCTTTTTGTGTGGAAGAGGCAGGGCACATTCGGTTTGATAAGCACGGCGATAGAAGAGGGATAACTTATTCAGGTGTTTCTGGTTCATTGAGGAGTGTAGATAACGGGCCTATGTCCAAACTATGCCAGTCATGGGAGGTCAACAAGGGGATTTTTGTGAGAGACTGGATCAACTATATATACAGTATATATATATATATATATGTGTGTGTGTGTGAGAGAGAGAGAGAGAGAGAGAGAATTATATATAAATGGAAAGGATTTGTACTTACGTAATATTTTGACGAAAATCCCGTACATAATACATACTTTAAAGTCACTTAAAATATTCGGCATCAGCCATCCTCAGTTGTAGGGAAGAAAAAAGTTCATTGAACGCACGTGCACAGTTGGAGATAGAAAAACAAATTGCGGATGTTCACATCAAACGTTTGAGATTCAACTATTTGCCTCGTCTTGCTTTTCTTGATAATAAAATGACGAAATCCAATCTACAATTGAAAACAGGCGCAGGGAAGCTTCTGGCAGATTTCCTAGCATAGGCAATTAAAAATAAAAAGAATAAACTCCCGAAGAAAATACAGTTAAAGTGGTGCAGTTTCCCTGCATTTCCACCAATCGAAAGACAATTTAAGTTATTTCATTTAATTTGAAACATGAATCTGATTCTTAATTTGTGCTGGAAGCCCAAAAACTATTGACAATTCTTTCACTGGATACACGGGATGGGATTCTAGACTAACACATACGAGTCTTCATTTGTTTACCAACTAAAATGTGAATGCTTACATTTGTATATAGGAATAATTACAGGCAAGCTGTCTGGATGTCTACAGGAACATAGTAGGTATGCCAGATACAGAAACGGAAAAAGCAATAGTGGCAAACATCTTTTGGAAATTCGTCATATTCCCAGTGAGATACGTGTCATACATAAGGCTGCAAATAATAACGAAAAGACAACTATTGAAAAATATTTATTCTTACAAAACTAAAGTTGGACACAAGTTTGATCAATAAAAACTGGGTTAAATTCTAAAAGTGTCGGCAACTTTCACAAACTGGCAATACTAGTGCCACTGTACCTGACGTAACTTTTGGATTATCTTCATTCTTATAAGACCTAGTATCATGAGAACAAATTCGATGTGTGTTCGTAAGGTTGGAAAAAGTTTTAATTCTACGAAAACTATAATCAGTGATAACTCACAAGGTAAATCCCATGATTTTGTCACGAGTTATCCACGTCAAGTTATTTTACTTGATGTCAATCCCTGATTCATTTTCTTAAAACATAGGAAAGATACAGATGTTTATCAGAATAATGGAAACACCTGTAGTTGGCAACACGTCAGATGCATGGGTTGGCAGTGGTGTCGTGGCGACCGCAGCGCCGGACTGCTGGTGGTGGTGTGTTAGGTTGGTCTCCATACTACGTCAGGCGTCGTGGAACAGGAGTGTGCAG